>SEYY01011430.1:15000-20000 GCA_009176605.1 Armadillidium nasatum | reverse complement strand
TTTTATTGAACAGAGAAAAAAATTACTAATTTTGTTAAAAAATAAAAGACTTATTTTGTCTTTTTCAAAATACAAGTAGGAAACAAGATAAGTCATGGGAATCTTATGATGTGTGTAAAGAGAGTACGAAGGAGATGCATAAATCTTAGAATATAAAATTTATTGAGAGAATAGAGAACCCAATGTGATAAATGTTAGTTTTGTTTAGTGAATTTAAAGGACACCAATGGTCATAACAGGAACATATAGACTTATCCTTTTATAGACTCCGATAGAAGATCTGTTACACAATCAGATGAGATACTTGTCTCATCAATCGTTCAACTTCCATAGTCTCGTAAAGAAGAGGATGAACCATCTATTGACAAAGAAAACACTTGTGAGCAAACTTCTAATGATTTTGATGGCCAGTCGTCAGTTGTAGAAGATATTAGTGAGAACGAATCCAAGGACTTCAAAAAGGAACTGAGTCTTTTAAAAAAAAATCGACCAAATGTTAATTTTCATGCTGGAAGAAAAAAATTTCCAGTTACAGGGAACCAAAATTACGTTATATAGCTACATAAATAGATCTACTGCCATGCTTTTAAAAGAGAGCGATTTTGTTTTCTGCAATAATGTGTAAGGATTGCAGATGAAACCTGACGTATCGGAATATACTCCAAGTAAATGACAGGTATTTATATAAAACTCCAAACGGAACCTGAAATGTCTTTTTTAGCATAATGGCAACATATACAAGATCAATCTCAATTGGTCACTTAGTTGGTATGGGTGGAGAGCACAGGATAGTAGGCCTAGTACAAAAAGAGATATAACGACGAGAACGTGTGGGTCTAAATATTGTGAATCTTCTCCTTGCCAGAAGGGCAGGTATACCAAAATCAAGTATTCGTGCGTTACATGTTTTTTGCTAGTAGAGAGGAAGTTGAATATTGGGTGAAAAGACAATGATCTCTTAGAGAAAACACCGTGGGTGAAAAAAAATATCATCAGAGAACTTTGGTTGACACAGAAAAGATCATGTTTGCCACCACCGGTCATCCAAGTAGGTTTGATGAAACAATTTATTGAGATAAACAATTCATAAAGGTGTTAAGTAGAGATAGAGTGGTTTTTTTTTTTTTTTTTTTTTTTTTTTTTTTTTTTTTTTGTTATCATGAAAAAAAAAATCTCCATCGTTGAGCATGAAAAATCTGAAAGCAAGTATTTTTGATGAAAATTCGGAAACTCATAAAAGATCTACTCTTCCAAGATCCAATGAACAACATTAAGGCACGTGTGTGGTCATCGTTTTGTATTATTATGAAGAATATCCTAGAGTCAAAAAGTCAATAAATATAAAAAAAAAATAAATAAATAAATAAATAAATAAATAAATATAAATAAAAAATAAAATCAATAACTACTGTGCATTCGTGGAGGATATGCTCACTTCATTTTATAAAATTGGTTGTAAAAATTTCATCAAACTACATTACCTTCAGAGTTATTTTGATCGTTTCCCATAAAACCTGTGATTTACGTGAGTAACAGGGTGAAAGATTTTACCTAAAGTTAATGACCATGAAGAAACGGTACCGTGGATGATAGGATACTCATATGATGGCAGATTGCTGCTGGAGCATCCAACAAGAATGTCCAGTCAAATCACTTCTCAAGAAATCTCAGAAACACTCTTTATGTCAGGTGTCTCTTTGGAAAAACTTTTATTGTTTTCCTTGTTTCCTGCTAGTTTCAATTTAATAATTAGGTTTGGCATCTTAGGTTTTGGATTGGCAGTCAACAATTTTATAATATAATAATATCTATAAAATTATCAAGATATATATATATCATATGGAAGCCGTGCTGTTCAGGAGGATTTGATATCATTCTTGGAATCAGTCACCTCAATGTATCCATAAAGTGGTTTAACATTTAATTCATCAAAATTAATGTTATCCAATTTTAAAATTTAATCTATTTATGGAAATTATTAATTTCTTTTATATAAAATTTTCATTTTGGTTTATTTTTGATACGAATATTAAATTCTCGTTTTTTAATTTTTAGTAAAAGTAAATTAATTAAAAACTTAATTTATATTTAGATCAAAGATTTAAAAAAAAAAAAAAAAAAAAAAAAAAAAAAAAAAAAAAAAAAAAAAAAAAAAAAATTTTGATTTTTTTTTTAATTATTTAATTTTGAAGTCATTTTATTTTTAATATATTTTATTTATTTTTTTTGATAGGGTGGAGTTGGAAATAAATAAAACATATTATTCAAAAAATTTTGATTTTTAATAAAAATAAATTAAATGATTCACAAATTCAAATTTTCCTTCATTTTTTTTAAATTACTTTTATAATTTTATTTGCTCAATGACACCCAAACATAATAATAATAATAATAATAATAATAATAATAATAATAATAATAATAATAATAATAATAATAATAATAATATAATTTAATTATAGAATTATTTTTTATTTTATATCAGTTGAATTTTCTCTTCCAATTTTCCAAAAGATTTTTTGTTCTTCTATTTGCTGACCGGTTTCTTTCGCCAACTTCTAATATCATCAAATCTTAGATGATGGAAGATGAATGATTTATTTTAAGACGTTAAGCCAAAAGCTAAAATTATAAATTTTGAAAAATTATTAATATTTAGGTATTAATTAATGGAAATTTAGATTTTGTGATTCACATGAAGAGCGTAAAATTTCAAGTGAAATGGATAAACGCTAGTATGTTACATCTGTCAATCAACCAGTCGCGAAGTCAGTAAATGTCGACGTACAGAAAGACTCAGGTAAATAAATTTGCCCAAGATGATGACCAACCAAACAGGCATCAGCCGTCTTCTTAATTAAAAGATATTTGGATGATTTCATTATTAATTTTGTTGTGAAGCTATATTAAAAGCTGGAAGAAATTGGTTATCTGAACAATAATTTTAGAAATTCTATTCAGCTTTATTTTAATATCGATTGAATTTTCTCTTCCAGTTTTTCAAAAGCTTTTTTGTCATTACCTCCAATTAAGTTACCAAATAGTCCAAATTTCCTCCAAATTTTCTCCTAGAAAACTATCATCAATAAAATTGTGATATCATAATTATGATAACGTCACCAAAAACGATAAGACAGCGATTTCGAGTCTCAAAAATAACAATGACATAGTCATTAAACGCCCAAATAAAGGAGGTGGTGTCATTTTAAACATATCTGATTATGAAAACAAACTCCAAGCTATTAAATGACACTAGCAAATTTAAAATAACCTCTGATAAAATCTAACAGTACAACTAAAAACAATATTAATAAAAATATGAAATAAAAAGAAAAACAATTTCCAACAAGGTTAAAAGAACTCTTTTCTATAATTTCTATAGTTTCTTTAATTTACCAAAGTTAATTCTTGATGATGCTCATTTTGAAAATAGCTAATTTAGATATTGTAAATTTAGTTGTGAAGTCTGAATCCCAAAAAAGTATGGAAACTGATTAACTTTAGTAGTGATTTGGAAGTTTTATCCAGCTTTTATTTTATACCATTTTCAAAAAGATTTTGTATTCTTCTAATTGCTCACCGGTTTCGTCTTCCAACTTCGGACATCTTCAGAGTTTGAATTCTAGAAGATGAATGATTGAAGCTATAGTTTCAGGATTTTATTTTGAAATTAGGTAATTTAGATCTTGTAAATTTTTTTTACCGAGACTGACCGTAGTCGACATTTATTGGTTACGCAACAGATTGATTGACACATGGGACATACCAGCGTATATCATCTATTGTTTTAAATTCTGCACTCTTACATGTGAAACACAAAAACTAAATACCTATTAATTATTTTTCAAAATTTATAATTTTATCTTTTGGCTTAAAATCTTAAAATAGATCATTCACCTTCTAGCACCCAAGCTCTCATGATGTCGGAAGTTAGCGGACGAAACCGGTCAGCATTTAGAAGAATAAAAGTCATTTGGTAAATTGGAAGAGAAATTATAACCTATATTAAAATAAAACTTCCAAAATAATAATAATAATAATAATAATAATAATAATAATAATAATAATAATAATAATAATAATAATAATAATAATAATAATAATGATGATGATATATCAACACTGGTTCCTCCAAACAACTTAACGTAAAATCCGTGTTGTACCAAAGAGGATGAAGAAAACTTTTAAACCAAAATGAAATATTTCAATTTGTTTTAGCTTCGTTTTCAAACTAAATTCGTCATCCACTTTTAGAACTTCGATGTCGGATTTCCATTCATTTTTTATTGGGATAATGTTGTACTGGTCTTATTTATTTATTTATTTATTTATTTATTTATTTATTTATTTATTTATTTACTTTTAGTTTATTTGGTTGAAGAAGCAAATGTATCCATTTTCTGAAAAGTTATTAAACAAAATTAATTTCAAGTTTATTTGAATGATTAGAGTTATCTTTTGAATGATAAACTAAATCTAATAAAGAATTTGTTCAAGGCTAAGACATAAAAACATTTTAATAGCTTTCAAACATCAGTTTTAATAGTGAAATGACCGTAGTAGTTTATTAAAATCATTGTTGTTCCATTTACGGTAGTAACAGGAAAAATTTGTCAAGTGTGTTTTAATATTAAGAGGAAGAGAGGTTACATCATTACATTATTTGCAATTAATAATGCTGATTGGGCAAATTTACGTGGAAAGAAAATATATTTGTAGTTTGATTCAATACTGCAAGATTAAATAATATAAAAAATAATTATAAAAATGGCATATTAATAAAATGGTTAAAAAGGTTAATTATTAAATAATTACTGTATTTTATTCACAAAGGTTAATTTCTAGATGTGAATTACTATGATAAATTCTAATTTTACAAAAACTCTTCATTAAATTACTGACACCACTCAGCTACTAGCAAATTCTCTAAAACAAATTTTCTCTTGGCCTTCTACACCTTCACCTTCTAAACCTAACGCTTAACATGTTGAATTCTCTCT
>SEYY01011430.1:0-10000 GCA_009176605.1 Armadillidium nasatum | reverse complement strand
TGATAACATTTCTAACAGGGTCTTGTTTATCGTACGATGATATGAACAGTTATATGAATAGGTCACGTGCGATAAAATATCGAGATTCTTAAATGTATTTATTTTAGTGAAATACTTATACATTCTTTCTTTGATGGTTCGTCGTACACCATCGACAATTGCAGCTTTATTTACAGGAAAAGTATTGTAATAACTTGAATCGTTATTCAGTTATCCAATATTCTATTCATTTTATTACTATTATTATATTATATTATTATATGTTATTATATTATTATTATAATAATATTATTATTATTCAATAGCATCTTATTCGTCCACATATAGAAAGGATTTATTTCATCCTCTTTAATTATTTTTCTCACAGATTTAGCGACAGGAACCCTTTCTTATCTTTTAGAGGTTTTAACCATAAATATCTCTGGTACACGTTGACAAATAATATGTACCGAAAATTATTATTTTAAGAACTATATTTAATCATATCTGTTTTTAAGAACTATATTTAATCATATCTGTTAAATCTAACTACCACGTGTGGACAGTATCAAAACTTCGTTTTAAGACTCTTAAATTATTTATATGTATACTTATGTATCGTGTTTGAATCTTTGTCCGATAAATATTCTTTCAAATCTTTTTTTATTTATATGTGGAAACTGTGAAGCGAATCTAGAATTATTTATACTATTGGGATAACTTATATTTTAATAATATTTCTCAACCACTTCCCTCCGATTCATGATTAATAATAAACACACAAAACAATTTATAAAACACGAAAGGAAATAAATTATTTATTCATTTTAAAGCGTACACAATAAAAATACAGACATTTATTCAGTATACATAAAAATTCGTGAAAATAAAAATGAAAATTCATTAAAATAAAAGTACAAAATGAAAAATATAAAAATAAAAAATAATTAATTTAAATTAACATTTTTCAAAATAAACTTAGAATAGAAATAAAAATATAAATAAGAATAAAATAAAATATAAATAAACATTTTTAAAATAAATTTAGAATAATAATAAAAAATAAATAAAATAAAATAAAGTTAACAATTTGAGAAAAAATGCAAGTAAATCAAATTTTAGTAAGTTAAAATAATGCAAAAAATAAAATAATACAAAAGATAAAAGTTGATATTTATATAAAGATGAATTGCATATTTGCTGTAATTTTTTTTTTTTTTTTTTTTTTTTAATAGCCAGGAACGAAAATATTAACTATCAATTGATATCTGAGACTCTACGTTGTCTATGAAATGATAATAATAATAATAATAATAATAATAATAATAATAATAATAATAATAATAATAATAATAATAATAATAATACCCATGGAGATATTAGATAGCTTAAGTGTAAAGTTAGTACACTGATATATATATATATATATATATATATATATATATATATATATATATATATATATATATATATATATATATATATATATATATATATATATATATATATATATATATATATATATATATATATATCGTATCAAGTACGAAAATAAAAATAATCTTAAGTTATAGCTCGATAAGGAAAATGTGGTAAACTCCTTAGCGAGGAACGAAAGTACATAGCTAAATACTGATGAAATGATCGTTACACGATCTGCGCTACTACGAACCACGCATTCTTGCATTCACAAGTCCCCGAGAGTGTGCTGCCGCATTTGTGCACCCTCGTGGGTGCCCCACGCCTCGGCGAGCTGGAATTCCACCAATGCAAATATGTCATTTAGATTCCACTTGTTCCTTAATCAGACTCCGACTTTGAATCATCATCACGTGACTATGAAACCGACGAGGTCAGATTCAAAGTCACGTGATGCTGATGACGTCATATTAGGTCTCAATGATCGTATGATGATGATGGTGAAGATGAATATATGAAGATAGTGAAAATGCTGATCATACAGAGATCAATTTAAGAAGGTTTCATGTACTATGCAAACTATGAATTCGTCCAGATAGATTTGAGGATGTCTCCCATCTCAAAAAACCTCAGTTTTGGGGTTAAACCCACCCAAAATAGACTATGAGATAGCTCCGTCATCTAAAATAGCCTTTGAGAAAAGTGTGAAAAGGGTGTCCATTAAAGTGATCACAAAGAAGTTGGAGGGTGATCTATTAATAAAATACATTCAATGTCGCTCAAAACACCTTCAGGAAAGAGTGTCGATACGCAACTCTTTAGTTGGGGGGAGAGGTTCCTAAACCTCCAGAAATAAGTTCAGGAAAGATCGTGACGTAAAAAAATATTTTTGTGAGGTTTCCCTTGGGGGGAGTGTGAGTGTTCACCCTGAAGAAGGAGGAGGTGTTTTACCCTGGGAGAGGAGCTGTTCTCCATAGGGAGTCCCCCTCAAGAAATTTTCTCCTCTGTCCCAAAAGGCCTATGAAATGGCCTAGCTCTTTCCCCTCGAAGGCAATGTTTTTCCTCTTAGTGCAAAAAAGATTCAGGAAAGAGTGTGGGTCTTTCACCTCTTTTCCCCTCACTGCCTGCCTGTCGATGTTGCTACTTATACTATATATATATATATATATATATATATATATATATATATATATATATATATATATATATATATATATATATATATATATATATATATATATATATATATATATATATATATATATATATATATATATATATATATATATAGAGAGAGAGAGAGAGAGAGAGAGAGAGAGAGAGAGAGAGAGAGAGAGAGAGAGAGAGAGAGAGAGATTTACCTTTTCCAATAATTTGTTAGGCGGAGTGACCAAGTCAGGAATCTTCAGTGACAAGTAAAAAGAAAGAATCAATTTTGGTTCTTGGACCATTTCCCATTTTGGCGCCAAAATTTCCCGCCTTTTCTTTGATTAAAATCAAGAGAACAAAAAGAACAAAATTATTTCTTTTCTTATTTCAGGAGTTCTACCTTATTATCTCATATTCTTTTTTGCATTTCTTATTTATTTCCTATTAAGTCAAAGGAAGGAACAAAGTAATGATACTAATATATATATATATATATATATATATATATATATATATATATATATATATATATATATATATATATATATATATATATATATATATATATATATATATATATATATATATATATATATATATATATATATATATATATATATATATATATATATATATATATATATATATATATATATATATATATATATATATATATATATATATATATAATTTCTATTTTATTTTTGTGAATCATTTTTTTTTTTAATTAAGAAAAGAGTACCAATACTCTGAATATTTGTTATTCTTTATATTGATTACGTTGCATTATTATTATTATTATTATTATTATTATTATTATTATTATTATTATTATTATTATTATTATTATTAATTATTATTATTATTTTTTTTTTATTATTATTAGTGCTGATAATTACATTTTTTTTTTTACTATTATTGTTACGAATACAGTTATATCTAATGTTATTTTTTAATTATTATTATTCTGATTAATATTATTATAAATATTATTATTATTATGCAAATTATTACTGTTTATATTTTTGTTGTTAGTTTATTATTATTATTATTATTATTATTATTATTATTATTATTATTATTATTATTATTATTGTTGTTTTAGTTGTTAGTTATTATTATTTTTATTTTCATAATTATTATTTTTGCTCTCATTATTATTATTAATTATTATTATCAATATTATTATTATTATTATTATTATTATTATTATTATTATTATTATTATTATTATTATTATCATTATTGTTTTCATTATTGTTATCATTATTGTTATCATTACCATTATTATGTTATTTTAATTGTAATTATAATTATCATCCTCATCATTATCATCTTTAATATAACTATTAATATTATTATTATTATTATCATTATTATTATTCATATTATTTGCTATCTTCATTATTGTAATAACTATTAGCTTACAGATATTTTAATGTTTTAATTGTTAGTCATTATTTTTTATTGTCATTTTCATTATTATTTTTAAGAAGATAGATTAGGTTAATATTATAATTTAATAAATAAAAAATTAAGTATCTAATGTTTGTTTCTTAGTTATAAACTTCATTTTAATTATTAATATAAACTTTGTATTAATTTAATGGGCTTAAAGGATGAATTCGTTCCACCAGAAGCCCATTTCAGTTTTGTATTAATACATATAAAGTATACGATTATTTCTTGTACAAGCTCTGTAGAGAAAAAATGAATAAAATTAAAATTATTATTATTATTATTATTATTATTATTATTATTATTATTATATATTTATCTCAACGTTTCGGGAATCATCTTTCCCATTTTCACTAAAATGAGTATTGTAGACATCGTAAAAAAAGAAAATAAATTATCTTTGCAAATAACCTTCTCTACTTCTGTTATGAAATTTAGGAAATTTATTTTAACGGTAGATGAAAAATCTACTCTTATTATTAAGTGATAGGCTTGAATTGATGTGTAAGTTTCTAATATACTCGGTCGAAGTGTTGGTTGGTTTCTGTAATTATTGGGAAAAATACTGGGTTCAATTGATAGTCACGCATCAGAAAGTGTTCATTAATGATGAAATGAACAGGCGACGTAAAAAGATTATCAGATTTCGGGGGATCTATTTTTGTGCTCCTATATGCATATAGAAAATTGGCGCGTGATGCTTCAAACAATGATGGCTTTTCAATCACCGTATAAAATGTATAAAGAACAGAGATTTCATGGTATCCGCGAGAATATCTTTGTGGTGAGGAAAGATCCAGTGATGCAATTAGTCCAAAACTAATGCGATTATTATAGGTTGTGGATAGCTTTCTGAGTGATATATGAACAGTACTTTCTATACTTAAATGTAGATTTGATTGTAGTATTGTACTAGTAATAAATAATAGTTATTGAAGTACTAAAACTAGAGGTACACTTTGTTTATAAGTGTTACTAAGAAAGCTATTTATCAATCTGTAGATTAATGGAAATAAAAATTCCTTAACATATTTTAAGATTAATTAATCGTAAAGTCTTTATTCAAAATTTCATGGTTAGAGGACAAGTGGAAGGGTCGGATAAAAGAGTTTTATACGTTGTTGTGTTTATCAAATGATTAAAAAAAATTAGACTCGGGTTCTTGTATATAGTTAAGCTATTTAACCGTATAAAATAACCAATTATTTTTTTTTTAAATTAATAGGTTAAAAAATGTAGGTTTTTAATGTAGACTTCTATGCAGAATTTAATACTTAGGAACTGTTTACTGTTTTTAGACGTAATCTAAAAAGAAATTACTTTATGTTCTTTCTGTTCATCCAAAAATAATAGAAATGTCATCCATACATATTTTTTTTATAACGTACAAGTTTACAATTATCCAGTCAGGTAGATTCACAGTGTTTAAGAATTTTTTGGCTTGTGAATAATCAACTTTCGAGGCTGAAGAAAATTTCAAATATAAAACTGAATTAGGCCATAATGTTTTCGAATTTCTAATAGTAAAAATAAAAATAATAATAATAATAAAAATACTTACTGCAACATGTAGGTCATTTCATTTCGAAATTGTAAGAAATTAAAAATAAATGAAGTAATAATCCATAATAAATTTTTAAAACTGGAGAAACAATTGTTTGATACTCAATTTATTTGAAGAAAAAATTATAATAAAAGACGAAATAGATTTCTGTTTAAACATCGATTATTTAATAGAAGATAAGAGCCTATCCTGACACCCAGAAACATCGAATTCACAGTTAGACTCTCGATTATTAAGGTTGCTTATTGACGGAAACACCAAGAAAGCTTTTGATTTCCCGTGCACAGTTGTGTAACTGATACCACCTACCAGCATATTATTAGAGGAAACGGCTCTATATAAAATAATAATAATAATAATAATAATAATAATAATAATAATAATAATAATAATAATAATAATAATAATAATAATAATAATAAAAATAAGCAGTATATAATATAGGCACTATTATATCTTACCTGCTTACGGAAAAATGTATTTCGCCTATGAATATGCAAGTAGGGGGCTCCGAAAAGAGGGAGAAATTTGGCAAAGAGAGGGGATAAGCAACGTAGAAATTGAAGGCACACGGTGACTCCCCTTGCAAGTCGTAAACCACTCGGAAACAGTAAATGATTGCGCTTAAATTTTTGGGTATTTGTTAATTATATAAACTTTTAAACTTTTTATTAAATTGCAATTTAAGAGTTTAATTTATTTAATCGTAGCAATGTATATCATTCTCGCATTCGTCTTTTATTTACCTCTATAACTAATACTTAAATTAGGCAGGTAAAGCAATATATATATTATATATATATATATATATATATATATATATATATATATATATATATATATATATATATATATATATATATATATATATATATATATATATATATATATATATATATATATATATAATATAATATATATATACTTAATTAAGATAATAATACTAAATTTTACCAATATTTATTAAGGCTACTTTATTTTTTTAGCAAACACCTTTTGTGTTCCCCAAATCCCTTCTATATATTTTTTTATTTTAAATACTTTTAAATCTTAATTTTTTCAATATATTTTTTCCCTTTTGTTTTTCTCTTAATAGTTTTTTTTTTCTCTTTATTCAATATGTTTTTTCCTTTTATTCAGAATTTTTATATCTAATATATATTATATATATATATATATATATATATATATATATATATATATATATATATATATATATATTATATATATATATATATATATATATATATATATATATATATATATATATATATATATATATAATATATATATATATATATTATATATATATATATATATATAAATTATTTAAAAATCAGTTTTTCAAATTTAAACTACTAAACGTAAAAAAAAAACTAAAAAAAAATATATTTTTGAAATCCTTGAAGAATTTTGATAAAGAAAATTGGGAATTAAAAAAAAAAAAACAATAATTTTAATAACTACATAATTTATATTTTATAATACGTTTAACGACATCGTACGTCTGGCAGCGTCTCTTTTTCTGAGATTAATTTCGCGATTTTAGAGTAAGGTAAATTTCGCGATTGAATAAAAAATTTGTAAAATATGTGAAATATATATATAATATATATATATATATATATATATATATATATATTATATATATATATATATATATATATATATATAATATATATATATATATATATATATATATGGTGTAATATGGCAGTAGGCTTGTATCCCCACGGCAACATCCCAGCAATCAGTTAGGTCTGTATCCCACGGCAATCTTCGGTCGTCAGGTTATGATAAGTCGAACTAGGTTCGCTAAAAATAATAAAATAATAATAATAATAATAATAATAATAATAATAATAATAATAATAATAATAATAATAATAATAAGGCCAAAATTTTCCTCAATTATCGTACACAAACAAATTTTTTTTTTTAAAACTTATTTTCACATCTTTTATAATTTTCTTTATCAAAATTCTTCAAGGATTCCAAAAATGTTATCTTTTTTAACGTACGTTTAGTAGTTTTTGAAATATTTAACGAGATCAAAGTGCAGTCTGACCATATATATATATATATATATATATATATATATATATATATATATATATATATATATATATATATATATATATATATATATATATATATATATATATATATATATATTATATATATCACTTGGGAGTTGGTAGCCCCAGATGACGGGGCTGGTGCCACCATGAATTCACAGCCGGTTGTTCTAGATGCACGATCTGTATTTTTCACTAATTTCTTCAACATTCGCGGTCTTCAATCCAATCTCCATTTTGTTGAACATCACCTCTCTTCTTCTAGACCTCACCTCTTATTCTTGACAGAAACTCAGATGTTTGATCGTTCTGATAGTAAACCCTTTTCTGTTTCCTCTTACTGTCTATATTCTCAATTTTCAGCCAAAGACGGTTGTTACGCATTGTTCTAGTGATTTTATGTGGAATCTTCCGAATTTTCCACCTTGTGGATTAGGCTCTCTTGCCATTCTACGACTAAATTCATTTGTTCTGTTTATTTATCTCCTAATTCTACTGACTATCCTAAATTCTTCGAACATCTAAACTCCAAAATAGGACACATTCTCTCTTCTTATCCTTTCTCTGATATCATCTTAGTTGATTTCAATGTTCACCATCGCCCATGGCTTTCTTCTAGTTCTCATGATACAGCTGGTGAATATGCCCTATAATTCACTATCCAAAATGACCTCGAGCAGTTAAGCAGACCCCCTCGTATCCCTGATCGTCTTGGAGATGAACCCAACATTCTAGTCCTATATCTCTGTTTCCTCTTCTATCTCTTCAAGTTTTCCACAGGAAAGACCTCCTTCCATTGAAAGGAAACGTTTGTGGCATTTCGGTGCCGCAAGCTGATCAGACTTGCGGTCGTACTTCTTTGATTTACCGTAAAATGATTATTGTTTCCATGGAAGGGGTCCCTCGGAGTGTGCATAACGCATGGCATAGGTGATTCTCTAGGGCATGGAGGTGTACATTTCATATTCTTTCCCTTCTACTAAACCTAACAAACTTTGGTTTAACTCTACTTGGTTTCTCGCTATCCGCCGCAGGGATGCTGTCTTCATGATCACCATCATCTTCAAACTCCTGAAACTCATTCAACTTAAATTTGATCCCGGAATCGTGCAAAATCTATCCTTCGTAACACCAAAATCTCTTTTCTCCGTAGTAAATGCAATAATCTTTCTGGTTCCTCTTCCTCACGCTCTTTCTGGCATTTTGCAAAAAATGTCAACTCTAACTTTAATTCATCTTCTTTCTCTCATCTAGAATCTTCAGACGGCACAACTGCTGTGTTACCTCCTTTTAAAGCTGAACTCTTCGCTTAAACTTTTGCTTCTAATTCAACTTCAGACAATTCCGGATCTATACCTCCTCCTTCAACCCCCTCCAATTCATTTATGCCTAAATTATTATTTCTTCAAAAGATCGTCAGTATGGCTTTCGTGAGAAACTCATCTTTCCTTCTCTCTGACTCTTGGTCCTCCGCTCTTCGGCATTTCGGTGAATCTTTTGCTGTCGCGCCGAACATATCGAAAGCCATCGATAGAGTCTGGCACAAAGCTTTGATTTTTAAATTTCCCTCTTTCGGTATCTATCCTTCTCTCTGTGATATTTTCTCTAAATTCCTTTCTGGTCGTTCTATAGCAGCTGTTGTAGACGGCCACCGTTCTTCCTTCAAATCTATTAATAATGGTGTTCCTCGGGGTTCTGTTCTATCCTCAATACGTTTCTATTTTTCACGAATGACCTCTCAATTACATCATCTCCTCTCCACTCCTATGCTGATGACTCCACCCTTCATTACCCCTTTCAGTTTGAAAGACTTACCCCCCCATAATATCAGCTAACAGACTCGAGGAGTCTATAAACTAATCTCTGATCTTTCATGTATTTTTAGTTGGTGCAGAGAAAACACGGTCATTTCCAATTCCTTAAAAACTCAGTTCCTCCATCTCTCCACTTGACTCAATCTTCCACACAACTATTATGTCTTCTTCGAAAACACACAACTTCAAACCTTGATCCGTTCTAAATATTCTCGGTGCATCTTTCTCTCGTGATCTTTCCTGGAAAGATCACATTACTTCTGTTTCTAAACAAGCTTCTAAGAGGTTGAGTGTTCTGAGAGGCCTTCAGAATTTCTTCACGCCACGCTAGTTGCTTGCTCTTTATAGGGGTGTTGTTCGCCCCTGTATGGAGTATGCTTCACACATCTGGAGTGGCCCCACTCATACAGCTCTCCTTGAGAAGGTGAAGTTTATGGCTTTTCGACTCACTTACTCTCCTTCTCTTACTAACTCTCTCCAATCTCTTTCTGCTCGCCGAATTGTTGCGTCACTCTCTCTATACTATCGCTATTACAACG
>SEYY01011429.1:10000-14385 GCA_009176605.1 Armadillidium nasatum | reverse complement strand
TGATACCCTTAACCCCGAATTGCTTCCTGAAGCCTAGTTCCAAAACTAGCTTGGCTCTCCCAGGAACTGGATCAAATAATCCATTTTGGAGCTCCACAACATCGGCCAGGAACGCGCTTCTACAGTCTCTTCGAAAGTCTTCAGAGCGATTCGAGGAATTTCGAACAAAATGGTATCAAGAATACCTCCTCAGTCTTCGGGAGTCTAGTCGAGATTTATATCAGGCCAAGTGGGATAATTTGATCAAGAAGGATGACGTCGTCCTGATCAAGAGCCCAGTTAAGGAAAGACCTTACTGGCAGATGGGAGTCGTAACTCAACTGATTCATGGAGACGATGGGAAGGTCCGTACCGTCTCTGTACGAACCCCAGGAGGACAAATCAATATGTATCCAATTAAAATTCTTTACCCACTCGAGCTGTCGATTACACATTGCGGTAAAGAGAAAGAGAAGGATACACAATCGAACCCCACTCTGCCGAAAAACTCGGTGCCTGCTTCCGGAGCAAATTCCCTTAGTCCTAAGCCTCGACGTTCAGTCCGCAAGGCTGCGGAGAAGGCTAGGAGGAGATTCATCCAGACAACCACTTCTGAAGAATCGGAATCTGAATAGGGAAAGGATGGGAAACACTGGGTAAATACTTGTCGAATAGTCGAGATCCAGTATATGCCTCCCTTTAACGTAACTTAAAGGAGTCATCCCCCCCCGGAGGATATTAGAATTACGTTTCGAGATTTTCATAAATTAAAAATGTGTTCGTTCTTTTTAAAATTTAATTCGTAAAAAACTTAAAGTTAAAATAAAGCCGTGGTCAGAGTCAACTGAGGTTTAAAACGCTCTTGCTTTGGTTAAAATTTTTAGGTTATAACGAAGTCGAAAAAACAATTCTTCCAGTTCTTTCTCTGGTTATCTTTGAAGAAGTCAAATTAAAATTTCGTCCTGATTTGAGTTTGTTTATAAAGTGTTGTGTTGAACTATTTTGAACTTTCTTTTTTGAACTACTTTTGAACAATTCGAATTTGTCTTATTTATTGTATATAGTGGATCGTCTTGATCTATCGATTGCATTGCGTTGGAAGGTAAAAGTAGGTAGCTTTATCGTAGGTGCAACTCCGGAGGTGTATTTCGAGCTAGCTTTCTGCTTGAACCAAACAGCGTGGTAGGTTGATGGTTTGGCGATTTACTTATTAAGACAACTTAAACTACAACTACCCTGATTATCTAAATAAGAAGTAACGTTCTTATCTAGGCCGAAAAATTACGAAATTTTTCAAAACCTTCGTAGCATTAGGTTTTGACCGAGGTAAGAGTGTTTTGCTTTTTCTATTAATTTATATCTTATGATGACTCAGGGTACATAATTAATTAACAACTAAAGTTCGTGCATTTTTTTCATAAAGTAAATTTTTTGTGAAAGGAGCAATTTCGAAATTTGCATATATTAGGGGTATTTAGCTCTAAGAGCCTAAATTATTCCACTATCTCATTTTATCCCTAATATATATATATATATATATATATATATATATATATATATATATATATATATATATATATATATATATATTATATATATATATATATATATATATATATATATATATATATATATATATATATAATATATATATATATATATATATATATATATATATATATATATATATATATATATATATATATATATATATATATATTATATATATATATATTCTATATCTCCTTAGGTGGGCAAAGACAGGAAGCCTATCAAATTCCAAAGGAGTCGGAAAAATCCTATCTTGATGGTGGCCAACATGTCAAGATACAAGGCTTTTGAAAGTAAGCAAATCAAAGGAAGTTGGGAAAACAGATAAAGGGAGTGTGTTCCAGACTTTACTAGTAGAGTATATGTAAGACTGAGCATAGAGGTTAGGTTTGATTCAGAGAGTTGGACAGAGAAAGGATAAGACTGTGTAGAAAGGCGCGTCGCACGAGCTCTTCTCATTACAGGAGATATGCAACAAAAGAGTTAAAAAGAGCATTGCTCATTGAAATAGACATAGTAAAGTTAGTGACGCAATAATTCTACAGGAAGAACTAGATTGGAGAGAGTAAGTAAGAGCAGGAGGGTTGATGAAACGAAAAGCCCTAGACTCAACCTCCTCAGGGAGAGCTTTAAGAGTGGAACCATCTCAGATGTACTAAGCATAATTCATACAGGGGCGAACAGCAACCCTATAGAGAGCAATCAACTGGGGTGACATGAAATATTTCTGGAGGTACCTCAGAACACCCAACCTCTTACAAGCTTGCTTAGAAAGAGAAGTAATGTGATCTTTCCAAGAAAGATCACGAGAAAAGGATATGACAAGAATATTAAGGACAGATGAAGGTTTAAGTTGTGGGCTTTCGAAAAAGACATTATAGTTCTGTGGAAAGTTGTGTCGAGTGGAGAAATGGAGGAATTGAGTTTTTGAGGCATTGAAAACAACCATGTTTTCTCTCTCTCAATTAAAAATACGTGAAAGATCTGAGGTTAGCTTTTCAAAGGCTACTCTTCTCAAGTTTGTCAACTGTTATTGGGCGGAACGTTTTACAAACCGGAAGTAGTAATGAAGGGTGGAGTTATCAGCATAGGAGTGGATAGAAGATGAGGTTATTAATGAAAAGCAGAAAAAGTGTTGAAGATAGGAAATAACCCTGAGGTACACCACTATTAATAGGTTTATAGTAAGAACGGTTGCCGTCTACAGCAGCTGCTATAGAAGAACCGGAAAGGAAATTAGAGAGAAGATCACAGAGAGAAGGATGGATACCGAAAGAGGGAAGTTTAAAAATCAAAGCTATGTGCCAGACTCTATCGAAGGCTTTCGATATGTCCAGCGCCACAGCAAAGGATTCGCAGAAATGGCGAAGAGTGTAGGACCAAGAGTCAGAGAGAAGGGAAACAAGATCACCAGTAGAGTGTTCTTAACGAAAACCATACTGGCTATCAGAGATAAGGCTAGAAGAATTGAGAAGTTTCCAAATCTTTCTATTAAATATAGATTCAAAAACTTTAGAAAGAATGGAATATACTATATATATATATATATATATATATATATATATATATATATATATATATATATATATATATATATATATATATATATATATATATATATATATATATATATATATATATATATATATATATATATATATATATATATATATATATATATATATATATATATATATATATATATATATATATATATATATATATATATATATATATATATATATATATATATATATATATATATATATATATATATATATATATATATATATATATATATATATATATATATATATATATATATATATATATATATATATATATATATATATATATATATATATATATATATATATATATATATATATATATATATATATATATATATATATATATATATATATATATATATATATATATATATATATATATATATATATATTTCTCCTCTGGTGGGCAAAGGCCAGAGGCCTACCAATGTGACACCTGTGTTGGGAGGAAAGTCGGAAACATGGTCAAATTAAAGGCCGACATGACCTGATACACGGCGTTTAAAGGTGCCTAAGTCATAGAAAGTTGGGAAAATAGATGAAGGAAGTGTGTTCCAGACTTTACCAGTAGAGTACATGTAAGATTGAGCATAGCGGTTAAGTCTGGGGTCAGAGTGTTGGACAGAGAAATGATGAGACTGTGTAGAAAGACGAGTCGCACGAATCCTTCTTAATGGAGGAGGTATGCGACGAGAGAGTTCAGAAGAGCAGTGCCCATTGTAGTTGCGTTAGCATAAAGAGAGTGACGCGACATTTTGACGGGCAGAAAGAGATTGGAGAGAATTAGTAACAGTAGGAGAATTTATAAGGCGAAAAGCTCTAGACTCCACCTTTTCCAGGAGAGCTGTTTGTGTGTAACCACCCTAGATGTGTGACGCATACTCCATACAGGGGCGAACAACACCCCTATACAGAGCAAGCAACTGGGGTGGTGTGAAAAAATACTGAAGGCGTCTCAGAACACCCAACCTCTTAGAAGCTTGTTTAGAAAGAGAGGTAATGTGATCTTTCCAAGAAAGATCACGAGAAAAAGAAACACCGAGAATATTAAGGAGAGATGAAGGTTTGAGTTGCATGTTTTCGAAGAAGATATCGTAGTTGTGTGGAAGATTGTGTCGAGTAGAGAGATGGAGGACTTGAGGTTTTGAGGCATTGAAAACGACCATGTTTTCTTTGCCCCAGTTTGAAATGAGAGATAGATCAGAGGTTAGTTGCTCCAAGGCCACTCTCTTGCCTCTATTAACTGTTACTGGGAGGGGCGTCTTTCAAAATGAAAAGAGTAAT
>SEYY01011429.1:0-5000 GCA_009176605.1 Armadillidium nasatum | reverse complement strand
AAGACTATCAGACCACTCCTCAGATTTTACTATACCTATAGTAAAAAGATAACGTGAAAAATATCCTAAAGTTATCCTTAAACTAATAATGTATATCTACGTTTTCTTTTGAAACTATCCCTTTACCAAATTCGAACTTACGGCACTGAGAGGAAAAAATTAAAAAATTAAAAGCCTGCGTCATAACCACTAGACCACAAGATACACATAGGAGGTATTTCCTTTAAGTATTATTTATATATATATCTGTAATGATTTTTAAGAGTAATAGAAGTGTACATTATTTTCTTAATAATAGAGAATGGAAAAGTTTTTCGTCTCTAATTATATATTTTATTATATAAATAGAGACATTATTTAGTTACACTATAGCTTTTCTTTCATTTATATATATTTTTTATGAATTTCATTCCATTTTTTCTGAATCGTCATTATCAACAGAAACTGTACTTAATCGTTTTCAATGCTTCGGAAGGACTGAACGAGTTGAAGCTTTCTTCCACAAACTTGCTTTAATTCTTCATCTGCATTAATTGTTTCTTTTATTTTTTTATATTTTTTTGTAATGAGAGAAAAAGAAAGGTTGGGGGCAGTTACTGCCCCCACCTATTATTTAGAAATTGATTTATAATAAAAATTTCTTAAACAAATGACTAAAAAAGTATCTTTCAAATGATAATATTAAACCAATATTTGTAGATAAATATATAATCCCGTATGAATATAGTTTATCACTTTTTGATAAGGAAAGATTTAGACAGAGGATTTTACAATTTGAAGAAAAATATAAATTGATTTATAATAAAAAATTTTAAAATAAAATTGATTAGATCTAAAAATAAAGAAATTAAAATTATTTTTTCTTCTATAATAAATATGACTCGCTGTGAGGTTTGTCATATAAATATTAAAAATTTTAAAATTCATGAAAGAAGTAATAAACATATGAAAAATGCAAATCAATCATTGCTTAATATAAATTATTTTAATGATAAAAAGAAATTATGTTCATTTTGTAATAAAAGCGTTCTAAATCTTAAAATTCATGAGAAAAGTAAAAAACATCAAAAAAATTTAATGAGCTGCATTTATAAAAATTGTCGAAAAGGACTTCAAGGTAATTTTAAAGCCTATTGTTATACCAATATAAAAATGGTTGATCCAAGAACATTTATATTAATAATATGATGAAAACCATTGAAAATAAAAGTTCAAGAGCAAAATTGGGAAAATTTAAAACTGTCTCTCTCTATTTTTGTGGAATTTTATAAATCTTTACCTGATGGAAAGAACATCATATATTAAACATTGGTTTAACAGCGGAACTATGACAAGTATAACAAATAATTCTCAAATAAAAGAAACTGTACTTGAAATGATTAATAAAATTGAAGAAAAAATATGTAAATTTACAAAAGAAGGATCAGGATGGATTATCAATAAACTTTTAGAATTTGAAATAAAAGTAGCAAAATATAAACCATTAAGAGCTTCTTCTTATATTGAAACTCCATCAAATATAAAAACCCAAAATTTGGATTGATTAATATTCAAAATAAAAATGATAATGAATGTTTCAAATGGTGTATAGCCAGATCTGAATGTTTAGATGAAGATAATGTGCATAGATTATCAACAAAAGTAAAAGAAGCATCTAAAAATTATAATTGGAAAGGAATAGAATTTCCAGTTCAATTAAAACAGATTACTAAATTTGAGAACCAAAACGATGTGTCAGTTAACGTATTTGGACTTGATGAAAAAGAAATATTATATCCTTTAAGAATTACTAAAGTTGAGAAAACTAAACATGTTGATTTACTTCTAATATCAAATGATAAAAATACACATTATATACTTATGAAACATTTGAGTCCATTCATAGATAAAAAGAATAAAGGACAAACTTATCCATGTCGATTCTGTTTACATAGCTTTTATAAAAAAGAATTATTAGATAATCATTTACCAAATTGCAGTATTCACACACCGGTAAGAATGGAATTATCAGAAGGTCAAGTACAATTTAGACTTCATTATAAACAATTCAAACATCCATTTGTTATATATGCAGATTTTGAAAGCACCTTACAAAAAATACATACCACTCAACCAAATCCAAAAGAATCTTATACGATTAATTTACAGAAACATCGACCAAACAGTTGGTGTTGTTATACGAAATGTGATGTGGATGAATATTCAAAGTTTGAAATATATGAAGGAGAAAATGCATCTAAAACGTTTGTAGAATATTTAATTTCAGAATCAAAAAGAATTTATGAATTATTGAGAATAAACAAACCAATGAATTTAACTTCAGAAGAAAAAATAAATCATGAAAAATGCAAACCGTTGTTATGTATGTAAAAGAGAATATACAGAAAACAGATTTTAAAGTAAGAGATCATAATCATTTAACAGGAGAATATAGAGGACCTGCTCATAGAAGTTGTAATTTACAAATTCGAAACCTAAATTTATTCCAATAATAATGCATAACTTATCTAAATATGATGCTCATTTATTTGTCAAAGATTTCGGTTTAGTAGATGGACAATTGAAAGCAATCCCTCAAACGGATGAAACTTATATAAGTTTCAGTCAGTATATAAAAGTGGGTGAAATTACTGTTTCAAAATCGATTAATATGGAGTTGAGATTTATCGATAGTTTCAGATTCATGTCTTCATCTCTAGCTAAACTAGCATCAAATCTAACTGATGAAAATTTTAAAAATTTATCAAAATATTATCAAGATGATCAATTTAAATTATTAAGAAAGAAAGGTGTTTACCCATATGATTGGATGGATGATATATTAAAATTTAATTATGAAAAATTACCTAATAAAGAGAAATTTTATAGCATGTTAAATAATGAAGACATATCAAATGAGGATTACAAACACGCACAGAATATTTGGAAAAAATTTAAATGTAAAACTTTTAGAGATTATCATATGTTATATTTAAAATCGGACACGTTATTATTAGCGGATGTATTTGAAAATTTTAGAACAACTTGTTTAGATACCTTATAAATTAGATCCAGCACGTTATTTTACATCTCCAGGGTTATCTTGGGATGCATTATTAAAAGAAACGAAAGTAAAATTAGATTTATTAAAAGATCCGGATATGTTGTTAATGATAGAAAAAGGGATTAGAGGAGGAATAAGCACTATAACACACAGATATGCAAAGGCTAATAATCCATATATTCAAGAAAGTTATGATAAAAATAAACCGCATAGTTATATCACTTATTTAGATGCTAATAATTTATATGGTTGGGCAATGTCTCAGTATTTACCTACGGGAAAATTTAAATGGGTAAAGAATGTAAATGATATAGATGTTTTAGATATCGATGATGAAGCTAGAAAAGGTTATATTTTAGAAGTTGATTTAGAATACCCGAAAGAATTACATGATTTGCATAACGATTATCCATTAGCAGCTGAAAATCTAGAAGTTAGATAAAGTTGTCAAAATTAGTTCCAAACTTAAATAATAAAGAAAAATATATAATCCATTATAGAAATTTAAAACAAGTGTTTAAATTTAGGATTGAAATTAAAGAAAATACATAGAATATTAGAATTTGATCAAGAGCGATTGGATGAAATCCTATATAGAGTTAAATACGAATAAAAGAAAAGAAGCGAAAAATGAATTTGAGAAAGATTTCTATAAATTAATGAACAACTCAGTGTTTGGAAAAACGATGGAAAATATTAGAAATAGAGTAGATGTACAACTAGTTAAAAATAAAGAGCAAGCTCAGAAGTTAGTTAATAAACCAAACTTTGAATCTTTTAAAATATTTTCAGAAAATTTAATAGCTTGTCATATGAAAAAAACTAAACTAAGATTTGATAAACCTATTTATGTAGGAATGTCTATTTTAGAGTTAAGTAAAACTTTAATGTATGACTTTCATTATAATCATATAAAAAATAAATATAATGAAAAAGCAAAATTATTGTTTACAGATACAGATTCATATATGACGAAATATATATGAAAAAGATAAAAATTGTTTGATACATCTGATTATCCAAAAGAGCATAAATTATATTCAGAAAAAAATAAAAAGGTATTAGGTAAAATGAAAGATGAAACAGCTGGAAAACTGATAACAGAATTTGTAGGACTAAGAGCAAAATTATACGCTTTTAAAACATTAGAAAATAAAGAAATTAAGAAAGCAAAAGGAGTGAAAAAACAAGTTATAAAACAAACGATAAATATTGAAGATTATAAAAAAGCGTTGTTTGAAAATGAAATTTTATATAGAAAGATGAATACAATACAAAGTAAGAAACATAATTTATATACGAAGCAAATTAATAAAATAGCGTTAAGTGGAAATGATAATAAACGAGTTACATTAGATAATAATATAAACACATTAGCTCTAGGATATTATAAGTTTAGTTAGTTATAAGTTGACGTCAACAAAAAATTGCCTTCTAGATTTAATTAGTTTTAAGGAGAAAAAATACAAAAAAATTGCATGCTAGGTTTAATTAGTTTTAAGTTAGTCTTAAGGAAAAAATTATATTTATAAACCTATCTGGATTATATTCATTAACTTTTTTACTCTATAATAAATAATGGAATAACGTTTCTATCCATTGGAAAGATGAGAATAACAGAAATAATCAAGAACATCATTTTTTATTACCATCTCCTAATTGTAGAAGCTTTAATTATTGGAGAATCTGGATGCGGTAAAACGAATTTACTACTAAGAATGTTACTTATGATATAAGTGGTTAGATTATAATAATTTATTTGTTTATGGAAAGTCTTTACACCAGCCAGAATATAAATTAATAAAATCAGGATTTGATAAAGGATATGGTAAAAACGAAATTCTTGAATTATTGGGGAAAGGAAGAGGTGATATCGATTCATTTATTAGAAATCTACCTAAAAAGAATAAAAAATCAAAATATAAGGTAGAATATTATGAAGATTCTTCCGAAATTC
>SEYY01011428.1:5000-10000 GCA_009176605.1 Armadillidium nasatum | reverse complement strand
AAGTGGTATCACATCTGACAAACATGATTCAGCTGAACTTATGTCTTTGTTAATTCTTCAAAAGGCTTAAGGATATTAATACAATTGTTTAAAATTCATTTTCGTCATGTTAGAGGCTTTATTTTTGTGCTGCTTGAAGCATAATGCAAATGGCCTCATTAATTTATCATCCTCTCAAGAATATAAATATTCCAGCTTGTTTTTGAATATCTTGCATGACAGAAAGTGGACGAACATTTAATCTTGTTTGTATTTTCTTCAGCTCATTTTGGGCTACAACGGAGTGATTGAAATGCGTAGCAATTAACCTACATTTGGTTATTAAATCGATACAATTTTTGACTCATAATATAACTACTATCTGAGTTTGGTGTGCAAAGCAATCTACATTTTTCACTCTTCCAGAGAAAGTGCTTTTTTTTATTTGTGCCCGATCCTGACGCAGTGCATATTTAATATTTCCATTTTGTCAGCATCTTTTCAAATACAGTTTTCAAGATAGTCGCCTGTATGGCGTTCAGAAAGAGGTTCTGCGTTCAATACAAAATTTTGTATAGTAATTTTTTACTATCTGCGGATGCGGATGTGGTTGCGGATATCCAATTGCGGATATCCGCGGATGCGGATATTGGAAAATGATGCGGATATCCGCAGTTGCGGATGCGGTTGCGGATATCCGGTCCACTCTATATATATATATATATATAATATATATATATATATATATATATATATATATATATTCACGAGGGGAATTAAAAAATTAAGAGGAAAATTGTTCCTGTTCAAACACGTCGAGAATTTTTGACGATTAAAGATTTCTGATAATTTCACCAGTCTATAATGAATTAATGATAATACCCAACACCCAACAGGTTACTTCATTTATTCATTCATCAAAAAGCATAATATTTTTACCCATGAAAAACATAAATTTTGAGGTGAAGACGGTCATAAAATTCCATTTTAAGCTTGGATTGACAGCTTCGCAAATCATTGCGACTTTGCAAAACGTTTATGAAAATCTTAACGCATCCACCCTAGTACCCTGACCTAGCCCAACCTGATTTCTTTTTTGTTATAAAAACTGAAAGACAACCTGAAACGCACCCGATTTGAGTGTGTAGATAAAGAAGAGTGTCGTTTTAGACTAATTCTAAACGATAGAAGAAATATTCTTCACAAAGTGGATAAAAGAATGGAAACTCCGTCTTCTTTCTTTTCTTTTAACTGAAATGTTTTCTTTGTTGAAATATGTGCAAAAATAGGAATAAATACTGAATGGTGGCGTACAGACCACTACACATTGCCCTCTTGTTGGTTCAAGAAAGCGTCTTAGAGCATCACTAGATTGTAGATACCTTGATTGAACATCGTCCTTGGTCGGCTGCTGATACAGTATTCAAGGGTTTCCCACACGTCGACAGCGTTTGCGTACGAACAGATGATCCGTGAAAGCTTTCACAGTGGAAAGAACATGTAGAAAGCTAACAACAACATTTTGTGGCTAAACTGTAGATGGTTGGAACCTCCTAGAGGAGTGTAAGGGCCGCAGCAAATCTGGCATACTGCTACTGGCAGATATACATATACATGAAGGTTCCAAACGTAATACGTCTTTTACGAAATTTACTCATGCCGCCTGCATAACATTTACCACGTAAGTTGCTCTTCCACAAAAGCATCCTTCATTTGGCTATAAATTTTACCTCTACTAACATCTGCAGTCAAAAAAACTGAATAACTGCTTGCTGAGTCCTCTTGGACGAATATGTCATGACATTATGCATTCATCCTACTCCCGGACGGGCATATAGCTTACAAACGCTATCTGAAGACAACAGTTTGCATCCCGACAAACAACTGCTGAGCTCAATATAGCTAAACAACGAAATTAAAATAATGGTCTCGCTTTCATTTGTGTATATATATATATATATATATATATATATATATATATATATATATATATATATATATATATATATATATATATATATATATATATATAATAATATAATAAATAATGCTTGAACTCAGATGGGAAGAAGAAAATCTAGGAACATCTTAAGGAAGACAGAAGAGAAGAGAAGAGAGAGAAAGATAAGATAAGGCTATTGAATTGAGGCTTTAAGATCTTCTTCCTAGAGTTGCAGAGTTTGTTTGAAGATATATGCGTGGAGAATAATATTGGTGAAAGTTAAAATGGAAAAATTTGATTTTTCGTTAAAATATTTCAGTATTTTTTTAATTGTAAATAAAGAGAAATTCAGTAAAAAAATATTTAAAATATAAGGTGAAGTAAAACATTTTTTGATGCACCGCACTTTCGGAAGTTAAATGGAAAATTAAATATTAAATGGAAAAATGTGTTTAGATAGAGGCAACTTCTGGTCAATAAAGAATGATTATTTCGACACAGTCAAGTCAAATAAAGAATAATTCTTTGCAAGGTCCTAGAGGCTGGGAACCCTTTTAAACCAGTTTTTCTTTCTTCCTACGTACGTTTGCCGGAATGCGAAAACTTTCTGCAGTTGACACCACCCTGCATCATACTGGATATGGTAATAATATATATATATATATATATATATATATATATATATATATATATATATATATATATATATATATATATATATATATATATATATATATATATATATATATATACATAAAAGATTAAAAATAATTAGCTAATGTATTTTAATTCTACATGAAACGCTAAAAAATTAACACCACATGTATATGCATTATAAAAAGGTTTAACACACACATAAACACAAACAAATACGAGGAATATAACATTATGACTGCCATTTAAGTTTCGTTTGATATTTTACATAAAATTATTACTATCAATATATATATTTAAAAAAAAAAAAGATGCGGACAAAAAAAAATTTTTTTCTCTAAATATTTTGTATCAAAGGAAACCGCATTATTAACCATCAAAAAGAAAGTGTCAAAAAGGAGTGAAAAATGGCGACTGGAAGCCAAAATGATTTTTAAAATGAAGAACAAAGATATAAGAGGAAAAGGATTTGCTTTTCGCCTTAAAAAAAAAAGAAAAAAAAGAAAAAGTGTTTTAGTGACAACAATGGCTGACGAAAATTATATTACGGAAAAGATTTTTCGATACAAAAATAATAATAATAAAAATAATAAAATAATAATAACAATAATAATAATAATAATAATAATAATAATAATAATAATAATAATAATAATAATAATAATAATAATACTATCAATGTTACCACTACTTTTTCCACTTTAATCACTGCTACTACTCATAATAATGATAATTGTTTTCATGTAATAATAATAATAATAATAATAATAATAATAATAATAATAATAATAATAATAATAATAATAATATTAATAATAATAACAATAATGATAATAATAAAAATAATTATAATACTATCAGTGTTACCACTACTTTTACCAATCACTTTTACTAATCACTGCTACTACTAATAATAATGGTAATTGTTTTCATGTAATAATAATAATAATAATAATAATAATAATAATAATAATAATAATAATAATACAACAACAACAACAACAACAACAACAACAACAACAACAACAACAACAACAACAACAACAACAACAACAACAACAACAACAACAACAACAACACAACAACAACAACACAACAACAACAAAATAACAATAATAATAATAATAATAATAATAATAATAATAATAATAATAATAATATAATAATATAATATAATAATATATAATAATAATAATAATAATAATAATAATAATAAATAATAATAATATAATAAATAATAATAATTAATAATAATAATAATAATAATAATAATAATAATAATAATAATAATAATAATAATAATAATAATAATAATAATAATAATAATAATAATAATAATAATAAGATTACGGAAAGAATTTCAGATACTTAACTTCATTAAGTTAGGTAAAGGGGTTGATTAAGTTAGATAAAAGGGTTGATCAAGATAAAGTACTTGTTCAAGGAATGAAAGACAGACTGTTAGGCAAACGGAGTTCTATTTTTGATATGTGACGGAAAATTCTAGTAATTCAATACCTATTAATTCATCTTGTTAGAATCTCTTGCACAGAGGGTATCCAAGCCGTACTTAAACTTTAGACTAGCGATACTTATAGTCATGTTCAGTAAATAATAAACCTTTCTGTTTCATCTGCCAAAAAAACTTACTCTATCTTCCCTTGCACAATTTTAAGATGACGAGTTATACATTGAAATGAACATCCCTAGGGAAACAGCATTCAGATATTGACAATATTAACTCATCCTCTTATCACTTATTAATTATACTCTTATCTCTTTCTTGACATGGAAATACGATTAAACAAGTGTCGGATCTTTTTGATGAAAAGTTTTCTTTTCTCAATAACTTCTTCAACGTGTGTAGCCTGTATTCTAATTTCCATTAGGCTGTACAAAAATTCGAGATCACCACTATAAACCACTAAAACCAGAGCACTTTGTAGGGGACCGGAGGAAAGCCAATCTTCTCCTCTCCTCCTGATGCATCTATATGATTTCCAGAGCCTCATCTCTCTGTAAAATAATGAGTTTTTAATTGCTAAATAGAAAGTTTGTTTGAGTGTTAAGTGTTCTATACGTCCTATGTGGAAGTACAAGCCAAGTGTAAGCAATTCATATGTAACATCGAAAGTAAGCTAGGGAGACTACTCTATCAGAGAGGTTTGAAAGTTACCACCGATTGGGAACTAGAATACAAGAAATGTTCCATCCCAACCAAACACTCCATAATTCAGATAGTGCTATCGTTCCATTCCTGTATATTTTTATATCAGACAGAAAAAGTGGAGTCTAGAAATCAGTGATTTGTGAAAGAATCTGTCGAAAACATTTGATTTGTCAAGTACCAATGCAAAAGATTTTCCGAAATCAGGATTTTAAATATATTTTAGTTATTCCATTAATGTTCATAAAAATTACTTTT
>SEYY01011427.1:0-30697 GCA_009176605.1 Armadillidium nasatum | reverse complement strand
TCTCTCCTATCTTACTGATCTATGATCTTCTGCCCTTAGGGATTTCAGGGAGTCTTGTGTGGTGGCGCTTGACATATCCAAGGCTTTTGACCGGGTATGGCATGCGTCTCTGCTCTCCAAGCTTCCTTCCTTTG
Source organism: Armadillidium nasatum (assembly GCA_009176605.1). NCBI lineage: Eukaryota > Metazoa > Arthropoda > Malacostraca > Isopoda > Armadillidiidae > Armadillidium > Armadillidium nasatum. The sequence goes on along the minus strand of SEYY01011427.1, from coordinate 30,563 downwards.
GGTTTCCTCCTTCCCTTTGCTTACTATTGTCTAGTTTTCTCTCAGATCGATCCATCTCGGCAATTGTAGATGGAGCGACCTCTTCCTCTATTTTTGTCAACTATGGTGTTCCTCAGGGTTCTGTTTTATCTCCAACTTTATTCTTACTTTTCATTAACGATCTTCTCTACTGCACTTCTAACTCTGTTCACTCTTATGCTGACGACTCAACTCTACATTCTTCAACTCATTTCAAATCTGCTCCCTCTTTTGTTTCTAGATTTGCTTCCCGTCTTCAACTTTCCGATTCTATTCTTGCCGATCTGGATGGGATTTCCCGGTGGGGTCATAGCAACCTTGTGAAGTTCAACTCTTTAAAAACTCAACTTCTTCATATCTCCCTCTCAAAAACACCTCCCAACTTTCCTATCCTCTTCGACGGCTCTCCCGTCTCCCCTGTAAATAACATTAACATTCTTGGTCTAAACATAAACAATAAACTATCTTGGAAACCTCATATCATAATGGTTGCTAAAGCAGCCTCTAAGAAGCTGGGAGTTCTGTTCAGGTTGCGAGAATTTTTTTCTTCTGAGCAGTTACTCCAAATATATAAGGGTCTTATTCGCCCTTGTATGGAGTACTGTTCTCACATTTGGTGGGACTCCGGCTCCTCCTCTCTTCTGGATAGGGTTGAGTCTAAAGCTAAAAGATTAACAAACTGTCCCCTACTTCAAACTCTCTTGACCCTCTATCTCTGCGACGTGACGTTGGCGCACTATCTCTTTTCTATAGGTACTACAATGGCAGGTGCTCGAGGGAATTGACCTCTCGCATTCCTCCACCGTTGAGCCGTCCACGTTGCACAAGGGGTGCCTTGCTTTCGCACCAATTTTGTGTGGAAGTGGGAAACCCCAGGCTAGCTCGTTATGGTGCCTCCTTTCTTTCCAGCCACCTCTGTTCTGTGGAACTCTTTGCCATCATCTATTTTTCCTCCTGCATTTAATCTTCCACTCTTCAAGGCTTCCGTCTATGGCCACCTGAGGGATGTGCGTTAGGTGTGTTAGAGTGAGTTTTCTTCCTCTGTGTGTGCCCCCTCCATGAATAGGGCTCTGCCTTTGAGTGGTGGCGTTTCTGTAATATATATATATATATATATATATATATATATATATATATATATATATATATATATATATATATATATATATATATATATATATATATATATATCACCTCTGGTGGGCAAAAGCCAGAGGTCTATTAAAATTCCACCAGAGTTAGGGGAAAAGTCGGAAGCATGGTCAAATTAAAGGCCGATAGTACCTGAATACAGGGCAAGTTTTTTTGAAGGTGTATAAGTCATAGGAAGTTGGAAAAATAGATGAAGGAAGTGTGTTCCAAATTTACCAGTAGAGTACATGTAAGATTGAGTATAGCGGTTAAGTCTAGTTTTTGAGAGATGAACAGAGAAAGGATGAGAATGTGTAGAAAGACGAGTCGCACGAACCCTTCTCAATGGAAGAGGTATACGACGAGATAGTTCAGAAGAGCAGTGCCCATTGTAATAGCAATAGTATAGAGAGAGTCACGCAACAATTTGACGGACAGAAAGAGATTGGTGAGAATTAGTAAGAGCAATAGAGTTGATGAGGCGAAAAGCCCTTGACTCCACCTTTTCCAGGAGAGCTGTGTGAGTGGAACCACCTCAGATGTGTGACGCATACTCCATACGGGGCGAACAACACCCGTATGCAGAGCAAGCAACTGGGGTGGATTGAAGAAATCTATAGGAGCCTCAGAACACTGCTTTGAAAAAGGTTATGATAAGTCGAACTAAGAATTAGAAGCCTGTTTAGAAAGAGAAATAATGTGATCTTTCCAAGAAAAATCACGAGTAAAAAAAACACCTAGAATATTAAGGAGAGATGAAGGTTTGAGTTATGTGTTTTAGAAGATATCATTAGTTGTGTGGAAGATTGTGTCGAGTAGAGTGATGGAGAAATTGAGTTTTTGAGGCATTGAAAATGACCCCAATTTGAAATGCGAGATAGATCAGAAATTCGTTGCTCCAAGGCCACCCTCCTTGCTTTTATTAACTGTTGATGGGAGGGGCTCCTTTCAAAATTAAAAGAATAATGAAGGGTAGAGTCATCAGCATAGGAGTGGAAAGAGATGAAGTAATAGAGAGAAGGTCATTAATGAAAAACAGAAAAATTGTTGATGATAGGACAGATCCTTGAGGAACACCATAATTCATAGATTTATTGGATGAACGGTGGCCGTCTACAACAGCTGCTATAGAACGACCAGAAAGGAAATCAGAGAGAAGGCCACAGAGAGAAGGATAGATTCCGAAAGAGGAAAATTTGGAAATCATAGCTTTGTTCCAGACTCTATCGAAAGCTTTCAATATGTCTAGCGCAACAGCAAACGATTCACCGAAATGCCGAAGAGCGAAGGACTAAGAGTCAGAGAGAAAAGGATAGAAGATCACCAGTAGAGCGTTTCTTACGAAAGCCATACTGGCGATCAGAGATAAGATTAGAAGAATTGAGATGTTTCCAAGTCTTCCTGTTAAGGATAGATTCAAAAACTTTAGAAAGAACAGAGGTTAAAGAAATGGGACGGTAGTTAGAGAGTTGAGACGGGTCCCCCTTCTTCGGCACAGGTTGAATGAGCGCACGTTTCCAGCAAGAAGGGAAGGTTGAAGTAGAGGGACATAGACGAAATAGTTTACAAATTCAGGGTGCAAGCTTGGAAGTACAGGTTTTGAAAACCACAGTAGGGATACCATCAGGACAGTACGCCTTCTTTGTGTTAAGCTCAGAAAGAGCAGAAATAACATCTTTAGAAGAAATTTCAATTTTAGGCATAAATGAGTTGGAGGGGGTTGAAGGAGTACGAACATCTCCGGAATCGTCTATGATTGAATTAGAGGCAAAAGTTTGAGCAAAAGTTCAGCTTTAGAGTAAGGCAAAACGGCGGTTGAACCGTCAGAAGATACTAGACGAAGGAAAGAGGAAGAAGCATAGTTAGAGTTGACATTTTTTGCAAAATGCCAGAAAGAGCGAGAGGAAGAGGAACCAGAAAGATTATTGCATTTGCAACGGAGAAAAAAGTTTTTGGTATATCGAATAGATTTTGCACGATTCCGGGATGAAATATAAGTTGCGTAATTTTCTGGAGTTTGAAGACTACTGTAATCCCTGAAGGGAGCATTCCTGCGGCGGATAGCACGAGAACAAGCAGAATTTTATCAAGGTTTGTTAGGTTTAGTAGAAGGGAAAGAATATTGAATGTACGCCTCCATGCCAGAGAGAATCACCTCAGTTATGCTCCTGCACACTCAGAGGGACCCCTCCCATGGAAACAGTAATCATTCCATGGAAAATCAGAAAAATACGACCACAAGTCAGACCAGTTAGTGGCACCGAAATGCCGAAAGCATCTCCTCGCCGAATGCGAGGGCCGTTCTTGCGGAAGACTTGAAGAAACAAGACAAGATACAAAGATAAGAAGGTGATCGGATGAACCCAGAGGAAGAAAGAGTTTAAAAGTGTAAGGAGAAGGATAAGATGCTAGGAAAAAATCTAGTATGTTGGGTTCATCACCAAGACGATCAGGGATACGGGTAGGGAGATGCACCAATTGCTCAAGGTTTTTCTGGATAGAAAATTGGTAGGCGAGTTCACCGGCTGGATCATGAGAATTAGATGAAAGCCATTGGCGGTGGTGAATATTGAAATCACCTAAAATGAAATTTCGGAGAAAGGAGTAGAAGAAAGAATGTGTTCTATTTTGGAGTTAGGATAGTCGAAGAATTTTGGATAGTCAGTAGAGTTAGGAGAAAAGTAGACAGAACAAATGAATTTAGTTGCAGAGTTGCAAGAAAGTTTAAGCCATAAAATAGAGAATTCTGAAGACTTCAAATTAGAGACACGAGAACAAACAACATTATTGCGCAAATGTGCGCAACATCCGCCTTTGGCTGAAAATTGAGGATAGAGACAGAGTAGGGTTTGCTGACAGATCACTCAGACACTTGAATTTCAGTTAAGAGCAGGAGATGAGGTCTAGAAGAAGAGAGGTGGTGTTCGACAAAGTGGAGATTAGAAAAAAGACAGTGAATGTTGCAGAAATTAATGAAAAAAGAACACCGTCAACCAGAGCAAGTAGGCAACAAGGTCTTGGTGGCGCCAACCCCATCACCGAATGCCTCCAACTCCTAAGTGGTGATGGGGGAAGGAGCGGATGAGAGGACTATATTTGTAATCCGTCACTCTTGGATTCTCCAGGGCAGATTTATGTTTCGCCATTTTGATTTATTTAATAGGTAATATAAGTGTAAGCGCTTTTAAATTTGTAAGACACATGTGACGAAGGAGGAATGTTGTGGGATCATAGGGACTCCAATGTGAGTCAAGTGTACACTAGAGATCCTCTGAGAAGATGAAACTCGAAAAGGAACGAACTAAAGGGCAACGGAGTGAAACGGAATGGTCTAGCCCACCCTATCACCCCTTGTATATATATATATATATATATATATATATATATATATATATATATATATATATATATATATATATATATATATATATATATATATATATATATATATATATATATATATATATATATATATATATATATATATATATATATATATATATATATATATATATATATATATATATATATATATATATATATATATATATATATATATATATATATATATATATATATATATATATATATATATATATATATATATATATATATATATATATATATATATATATATATATATATATATATATATATATATATATATATATATATATATATATATATATATATATATATATATATATATATATATATATATATATATATATATATATATATATATATATTTTCAGGGTCCTATTTTCAGCGGTGCAAAAGAAAACTGGTCCTGAAGAAGAGAATAGGTATTCAGAATTGCTAAAAGCGTCTGATATTGGAAAGGAGAAAGGAAAATGTGAAGATAGTTTCAAAGGTTGCCAAACTCCCACCAACACTTTATTTTCCTCAGTGAGACCCGTGAAAAGGAGTCGAAAATCAAACATTCAAATGTTTAATTAATTTTCACTTCGGAGAACCTTGAATTTTTTGTTTTAAACTCTGCAAAATTATAAAATTTTATTCCATTTAATTGAAAACAAATTAGTATTTATTTAAAGCATATGCTTACTTGCCGACAACTCTGAAATGCATTTTAGATTTTCAATTTACTTTTTTTCAGGAAAGAAAATCTATTTACATTTTATAGAAAAGGATTTTTTTTTTTTCTTTTACATTTTATAGAAAAGGTTTTTTTTTTTTTTTTTTTTTTTTTTTTTTTGCAGTTATTATAATTTTATATAAATATTCACACTACTTCATTAAGTAGGTATTAGTTTTTCAATTTTTTTTTTTTTTTTATAGATTTTAAACAATGTACAACCATTCAAAAATTAAATGAGAATTTATTTGACAATTCGAGTTAGATCTTCTTAAGTTTCTTTAGTTTATGAAATTAGAAAAGATTTGGTCGTTAATTTTTTTAATTAATCAATATTCACATTCTATATAATATATATATATATATATATATATATATATATATATATATATATATATATATATATATATATATATATATATATATATATATATATATATATAATATATATATATATATATATATATATATATTATATAGGTTCTTTTTAATTATATCTACACCAGGATATTGTTTGTAGCCAATTTTTCGTTGGCGATTTTTTTTACCGTATTTATTTATATTGCAACAAGTGGAAATTTTTTTATATTCAACTTTTATTTTTGTTTTGAAATTTTTTTGTTGCAACGTTGTTGGACGCTAGGCCTACATTTACCCTTTAAGTCAAGGTTAGGTTAAGTCAAACTAGTTTGTTAGGAAAAAAATTAAAAGACATGAACTATGTAAAAGATTATAAAATATACTCTCGCCAGATTGGCTACATTTCATTTTTTTTTTTTTTTTTTTTTTAACTCGGTAACTTTTTTTTCCTTTCGTTTCTGGGTTTTAAATATTTTCGTTTTTTTTTTTGTTTTTTTTTGAGGGGGGATCATGTTCCACAAATAATGTAAGTTTCGTTACAATCAGCTGAGGTAGATATACTTTAAAAATCGTATATATATATATATATATATATATATATATATATATATATTATATATATATATATATATATATATATATATATATATATATATATATATATATATATATATATATATATATATATATATATATATATATATATATATATATATATATATATATATATATATATATATATATATATATATAAAGGGATAGGGATAGACCCAAAATGCAATAATCCTTTAGTAATTTTTATTAAGTGGGCAAATTCAAAAATGAAATGGTAAAGGAAGCAACAGTGCTTCAGGCAAATTATTGTTATTCACAAATTGGCACTATTATATTTATTGCACGGAAAACTTAGTACTGTTAATATCTTCAAATGGTAAATAAAATAGTAATTATGAAATCAATTAATAATTAATTAAGTATTCCTTCGACTCGCAGAAGGAGTTACGAGACGTGAGTCCTTACCCTGGCTATGTCAGATGCCGAAGTCCCACTCACATGCCCAAGCTCCTTCCTCTGATGAATGTCTGTTGCGTCATAGGGAAGATTTGAACTGTTCTTCAATAAAACAAGCAATGCGCATAAAGAGATATTTCCTGTTTATCACGGGGAGTCGAGGACAACTTCAATTCAGGTTGTTCATTCCTCTCTTCATAATTTTCAACCTTTGAATGTATTTGAAAATTTTGCGAATAATCTCTTAGTAATTATAAAATTGGAATTAATCCGACGTTTGCAACAATTTCTTTAATTCTGAAAATTGTAAGATCATTACCGCCGAATTTTCCTTTAAATGATTACTTTAGAACTCTTGGAGGTGCACACAGAAAAGTAATTCAGCTTTCAGTAATTCCTACTCTGATTTAAGCTCAGGAACTTTTATCATTGTTCCGCGTACAAGGTCTTTCTCTCTTGGAACTTTTTCAGGCGAGCTTCACTTTTTACTTCTTATCCTTATTTGGCATCTGATTTTTGCAGGCAAGTCAGTTTAATTTTTAGTTCTTAATTCTCAAGAACTTTTCTGTTTCCACGTTAAAACTCCAGATCAATTTCCAAGATCTGATCTTGCTCTCATTCTGATTACTAAAGTTTAATTTTCCATTTAAACGCCTTCAGTGTTTGTCCTTTTTCTTTTTCCTTTTTCTCCGAAAAATTGTAACCTCTTTCTATCCTTTTACTCTATTTGTTTATTTATATATTTTTTTCTCAAGTTGGACGGGTGCCTTCCAGACTGCCTCAAGTATGCATCAGGAAATTCGCGCGTGCCTCACTGATGGTTTTGGACACAATCAAGTTAACAGTATTTATTTCTTTTCGGCAAAGTTTTCTGTTTATTTTTCTTTCTTTCCTTTTTCTTCCAATTTCATAACGCCATAGAAATTCTTTAACCAACTAATAATTACAACTATTAGCACTATTATTATTATTATTATTATTATTATTATTATTATTATTATTATTATTATTATTATTATTATATTATTATTATTATTATTATTATTATTATTATTATTATTATTATTATTATTATTATTATTATTATTATTATTATTATTATTATTATTATTATTATTATTATTATTATTATTATTATTATTATTATTATTATTATTATAGTAGTAGTAGTAGTAGTAGTAGTAGTAGTAGTAGTAGTAGTAGTAGTAGTAGTAGTAGTATTTTTGCACAATCTTAACACCGATCACAAAGGATATTTTTCTATTAATTACAAAATATAGTCACTTTTTAATTTTTTTTTCCTTTTTACTAATTATTTTTAAGATTCTCTGTATTCTTTATTTCTCCTTTCTTTTCCAGCTTTCTATTCCTTTTTTGAGTTTATGGGCATCCACGGGCATACCCGTCTTTGACCTTCTCCTAATTGTTGGAATGGAGTACTTAATTTTGGGGAGATTTCTTCTCTTTCCCCATCCTCCTTTCTATCAGGCTTGGGAGATTCAAACTGTGAAGTTTTTTCTTGTGGATCTAGACCATTCTTTCCATCCCTTCAAAAGTGGCTAATTTGTCTCTCCTATCCCTATTGATTCCATCAGGTTGGGGACTAATATCGCTATCGAGTGACGAAAGTCCCTCTTACAGCAAATATTTTGTTTCTGTTTGTCATGGAACTTGCTATTTCTGAAGAAGATATCTTTATTTTCAATTCTTATTAAGTTAGAGTTGACATTTTTGGAAAAATCAGAAGGTTGGGATGACAGCAAGTCACTCAGGTCTTATCACTTCTTGTAAAGAAAGGGATTGAGATAGACCCAAAATGCAATAATCCTTTAATAATCTTTATTAAGTGGGCAAATGCTAAAATGAAATGGTAAAATAAGCAACAATGCTTCAGGCAAATTATTGTAATTCACAAATTGGCACTACTATATTTCTAGCACGGAATAGTAGTACTGTTAAGATCTTCAAATGGTAAATAATTATAATTATAAAATCAATTAATAATTAAAAATTCCTTCGATTCGCCGGGGTAATTACGAGACGTGAGTCCTTACCCTGGCTATGTCAGATGCCGAATCCCACTCTCATGTCCAAGCTCCTTCCTTTGATGAATTGTTGTTACGTAAAAAGAGAAACTTGTTTCTTATTGGAAGATTTGAAATCTGTTCTTTAATAAAACAAGCAATGCGCATAAAGAGAGAATTCCTGGTTATCACAGGGGGTGGGAGAAAACTTATATATATATATATATATATATATAATATATATATATATATATATATATATATATATATATATTATATATATATATATATATATATATATATATATATATATATATATATATATATATATATATATATATATATATATATATATATATATATATATATATATATATATATATATATATATATATATATATATATATATATCCTCTGGTGGAAAAAGGTCAGAGGCCTGCCAATTTCCACCAGAGTTGGGGGGAAAAGTTGGAAATATGTCCATCATTAGTCGACATGACCCGATACACGGCGTTTAAAAGTGTGCAAGTCAACATCTTTAAAAAGAAGTTAGGAAAATAAATGAAAGGAGTGTGTTCCAGACTTTACCAGTAGAGTACATGCAAGATTAAATATAGCGGTTAAGTCTGTGGTCGGAGAGTGGTACTGAGAAAGAACAAGATTGTGTAGACAGACGTATATCCCGAGCCCTTCTCAATGGAGGAGGTATGCGACGAGAGAGTTCAGAAGAACAGTGTCCGTTGTAATTGCAATAGTATGTAAAGAGTGATGCAACAATTCGACGTGCTGAAAGAGATTGAAGAGAGTTAGTGAGAGCGGGAGATTTGATGAGACGAAAAAGTCCTAGACTCCACCTTCTCAAGGAGAGCTGAATGTGTGGAACCACCCCAGATGTGTGAAGCATACTCCATCCAGGGGAGAACAACATCCCAATAGAGAACAAACAGCTGAGGTAGCATGAAGTAATGCAATCTTTCAAAGAAAGATGACGAGAAAAAGATACACCGAGAATATTAAGAACAAATGAAGGTTTGAGTTGAGTGTTTTCGAAGAAGATATCATAGTTGTGTGGAAGATTGTGACGAGTGGAAAAACGGAGGAATTGCATTTTGAGGGATTGAAAACTACCATGTTTTCTTTGCCCCAATTTGAATTACGAGATAGATCAGAGGTCATTTGCCCCAAAGCCACTTTTATTCTGACAATTAGCTGCTTTTGGGAGGAACATACTTCAAACTGAATGAAGTAATGAAGGGTGGAGTCATCAGCATAGTAGTGATGAAGTAATAGAGAGTAGGTCATTAATGAAAAATAGAAAGAGAGTTGGGGATAGGACAGATCCTTGAGAAACACCACTATTCATTGATTTAAAGGAAGAACGGTAACCGTCTACAGCAGTTGCTATAGAATGACCAGAAATAAAATTAGAGAGAAGGTCACAATATATTACAATATATAGGATAGATTCCTAAAGAGGTAAGTTTGGAAATTAAAGCTTTGTACTAGACTCTATCGAAGGCTTTCGATATGTCTAGCGCCACAGCAAAAGATTCACCGTAATATCGAAGAGCGGAGGACCAAGAGTATGAAAGAAGGGCAAGAAGATAACCAGTACAGCGTTTCTTACGAAAGTCACACTATCGATCAGAGATAAGATTTTAAGAAATAAATTCTTTAGAATTCTTTAGAAAGAATGGAGGTTAGATAAATAGGATGATAGTTAGAGATTTGAGATGGATCCCCCTTCTTCGGCACAGGTTGAATGAGCGCACGTTTCCAGCAAGAAGGGAAGGTTGAAGTAGAAAGACATAGACAAAATAATTTACCAAGGCAGAGTGCAAGCTCAGAAGCACATATGTTTTCTTAGTGTTAAGCTCAGAGAGAGCAGAAATGACATCTTTAGATGAAATTACAATATTAGGCTTAAATAAGATGGAGGGGGTTGAAGGAAGAGAAATAGCTCCGGAATCGTTTAAAGTAGAGTTAGATGCGAAAGTTTGAGCAAAGAGTTCTGCTTTAGTAGAAGGTAAAACGGCAGATGTGTCGTCAGAAAAAACTAGAGGAGGGAGAGAGAAGAAGTATAGTTAGAGTTGACTATTTTTTGCAAAATGCCAGAAAAGGCGAGAGGAAGAGGGACCAGAGAGATTATTGCATTTACGACAGAGAAAAGAGTTTTTGATTTCACAAAGAATAGATTTTGCATGATTTCGGGATAAAATATAAGTTGAGTGAGTTCCTGGAATTTGAAGACGACGGTAATCCCTGAAGAAAGCATCCCTGTTGGGGATGGCACAAGAACAAGTAGAGTTAATCCAAGAGTTATTGAGTTTATTAGAAGGAAAAAAATATGGAATGTACGCCTCCATGTCAGAAAGATTCACCTCGGTTATGCGTTTTGCACATTCCGAGGGATCCCTTTCACGGAAACAGTGATTATTCCATTTAAATTCAGAGAAATACAACCGCAAGTTAGACCATTTTACAACACCGAAATGCCAGAAACGTATCATCACCAAAGGCTGGGGCTGTTTTTGCGGAAGACTTAAAGAGACAGGGCAAGAAACGAAGATTAGAAGGTGATCTGATGTACCATATATATATATATATATATATATATATATATATATATATATATATATATATATATATATATATATATATATATATATATATAGACGATCTACATATCGTGGGGACGCAAGTGTGGCCTGGTATCGGAAATTAATTCATATGTGAATTTAGGAAAAAATATGTACATTATTTATTTGGTAATCATAATATCGATAGTTCGTTGAAACAATCTTATTCTTTTCATATATATATATATATATATATATATATATATATATATATATATATATATATATATATATATATATATATATATATATATATATATATATATATATATATATATATATATATATATATATATATATATATATATATATATATATATATATATATATATATATATATATATATATATATATATATATATATATATATATATATATATATATATATATATATATATATATATATATATATATATATTAACATGTTTTTTGCATTATATGCATGTACAAATATATTTGTAATTTTATACATAAAGTTCCTGAAAATTTCGATTAGAGGAGGTTCTGACATCTCAAACCCCCTTACACCCTAACCTTAATTCAATAACCTATATATATATATATATATATATATATATATATATATATATATATATATATATATATATTTATATATATATATTATATTTATTTTTTTAATTAAAATATATAAATTATAAAAGTTATTTTAATTACATTAAATTTTATATAGGTTTCTTTCTTAATGTAGAATGCTTAATTATATTATATACTATATATATATATATATATATATATATATATATATATATATATATATATATATATATATATATATATATATATATATATATATATATATATATATATATATATATATATATATATATATATATATATATATATATATAATATATATATTATATATATATATATATATATATATATTATATATATATATATATATATATATATATATATATATATATATATATATATTTATATACTAGGTAAAAAGAAATACAAAGTTGTTTATTAAAACTATATGGCATTGTAATTTAATAAATTTTAAATAAAGCTACAGGTATTTTATTGTAAAATAATTTGACAATTCAATAACCTATTATTATATATATATATATATATATATATATATATATATATATATATATATATATATATATATATATATATATATATATATATATATATATATATATATTGTAATACTTTTTCCTAAAAAGAATATACAAGGGGAGTATAGAGGAATATGGAGGGGAAAGAGAAACTATATAGTTTAAATGTAGACCTGTAAATCTGGAATCACTGTGAACCAGATCGATGTTGCAATAACTTCTCAACACTTTCTACACCGCTTACACATTAAATTATAAAAAAAAAATGTAGATAAAAAGATATAAAGCGTCACCACATACCAGATAATTAATGTAGAACAGAGATCCAAGTTAGGAAATTGAGTAATCCCTCACTGTTTGATTAGCTTCTAAAATGCACAAGCCTTAGGATAACAATGAAAGAAAAAGAAGCCGACAGCAAGTGTATAAGATCTCACACAACGTCACAATTTACATGCAAAAAAAATAGAATAAATACCATTAATAACTGTGCAACATGCCCACACATGTAAATGAAAAGTAAAAGAGGAAATAATTACCTTAAAATAGGTGGGGAAGAGTCCTCTTATAATAAACCTTCCACTCACATGCGGGAAAAATAAATGAGCGAGCACAAGAATTTTTGATAATATTTAATAAAAAAAATATACACTTTATTTATTTGTACACACTGTGTAATTTTAATATTTATATACCAATTGCTTAGTTAAGTTTATTCAAAAGAAATAATAATAATATAACACACAGGCTAGCACACTATCCATCCAATGCGCAAGCAATCCAGTTTCCTTCACAAGTATAACAAAATTTATTATATCATTTACATAAGCCTAAATATTTGTATATAAGTGAGCACTCACACACACACATATATATATATATAAATATATATATATGCCTGTGTTTTAGAAACAATTTTTATCAGTATTATCTTTCTGGTTTATTATCAATATCAAAAGAAATGTTTTTATTATAAAAAAATATTTATGGAAGGTATCTAACCTTCATATTTACGCTGAAATATTTCTGATAGAATATATATAGCTAGTATATATTTACTTCCAATATACACCAATAAAAAAGGGATCAAGTCTTTGCGTCCGAACTAAGCTAGATCTTCACAACCCAGAATAAAAAAAGAAATTCAAAGAAGAACAATAGACTTCTTTTGTTTAGAGTAATCGTCAAAATAAGGGCTCAATAACTGGACCATTTCAAACAAAATTTCAGGTTTCTTCCAAAACAAATACTTAAACAAGTCCCCACAGCAGGAACCTAAAAAAAAATGCCTGCAATAAGTCTTTAATTAATGTACCTATAAAATTTATAGTAATCACATCCTATTTGATTTTTAAGAAAAATACTAATAAAAACACCAAGCACACCTCACACTAGGTTGAGGCTATCCTTGATAATTGTGATTGTTGGACTCAAAAAGTCAGGAACACAGGTTTTCTAGAATAAACAGGCAATTTTTACCAATAAAGCCAATACAGCGACCATATGATTGGTATGACACCAAAAAAACCGACATTCATCCTACCTCAAATCCTCCTGTTCGGGATATGAATCAGAAATGACTGATATAATATTAACAGTTCCTGTTTATGAAATCGAGATTATATAATACAAGCTCAACAAAGTAACAGACTGTGAATGTTTACACTTAATTTAAGCAGCAATTAAAGCCAGCACACCCAACATATATTAACTGGGAGGGTTCCAAACTTGCGTGTTCCGGGTCCCACTGTGTGCCAAATCTTCACTCCAGAAGTCATCAATCTATAGTTGTCACCAATCTTTGGTTGTGGTTATCAGACGGTTGAGATTTGAGGGTGTAATAACGAAGGCTTGGGTTTTTCTTTTTATTGACAAAATAAAATGATTTGGTGTCTACACAGTAGAACAAAACCCGAATAGGAACAAGAAGGGCAAGAACCCTAGCTGAAATTATAAAATAATAACAACTAGTGATATCTCCCAGTAATGCCATGATCCACACACCTGACACTGCCCCGCAGCAATGCAAATATGTGCATCATGATCATTAGCAGGAGATAGATAATAAATGCAAATAAATGATTACCAATGGTAAATGCATAGATATATATATATATATATATATATATATATATATATATATATATATATATATATATATATATATATATATATATATATATATATATATATATATATATAATATATAATGATAATAATAATTAAAGTATGTTGGCAGCTGGCTACAGCAAGAAAACATATATATATATATATATATATATATATATATATATATATATATATATATATATATATATATATATATATATATATATATATATATATATATATATATATATATATATATATATATATATATATATATATATATATATATATATATATATATATATATATATATATAATATATAATAATAATAATAATAATAATAATAATAATAATAATAATAATAATAATAATAATAATAATAGCCATTATAAAAGTATTCCTTCATCCTAACTCTTACCTAGTGGGAGCTGCTAAATTAGTTGGTGCTAGCAAAAGTAGGTTCCGTAAAGCTGAGAAAGTCAATGCAATGCACGATCACTGTAGCTTTGGTGGAAGAGATTTGCGACGAAAGAGCACTGTAGAAAAAGGAATAAGGTACATAGAATAGAAGAAAAAATGTAAACTGAGGCCTATATCGTACTGAGGCCTAGTAAAAACACGAATAACATAAATAGAAAAATTAGGCTATTATAAACGTTGCATACCTGTAAATAACGCCACTGGAGATTGTAGTTGATAATAAAGATGTCGAATTATCATACAATGGTCACTGGCAATCGATGAATAATGATAAAAAGATTGAACAAGCACCATACAAAAAACGTTGCACTAGGTTCGAAAAGCTATAATGCTTTCTACCTGAGCGGATGGAAAACTGCGCGACAAAACCACAGTATAGAAATCACAGTGGGTGAAAAGCGTGGAGAGCTCTGGGCTACACCTCCAAGGCTCCATTACTCTCTAGTGAATAGCTGCTTGACTTTATTTGCTTTATTAGTAATATTTTGCACACACTTTAGAAAAGCCCAGACGTAAACTGTCGCTTATAAGCATTTTCACCACTCCTCCTACGGGGAATATTTCTCATACCACAGAATCAGCTGTTCTCTCTTTTTCTATATTTTTCAGAGGAAAAGCCCATATGTACCTGGAGTACCTACCTAAGAAGGTTAATAAATATTTATACCTTCTAAATATTTATATCTTAAGAATGCCAGTATGAACTATATATCAAATTTCTTGGATACCTCTTGAAACTTTTCATATTCTGGGCTTATGTTCTTAATCAGCTTTGAGCTTTGACAAGGATCATACGTTCTCACAAACTCTTTCACTTTTGCATTCATATTTTTAAACACGAATTCAGATTTTCAGTTTTTCACCATGGTAATAAGCAATCACTTTCTTTATACAACTTTTAGGTATATATACTCGATAATAACCCAGGGATATATCAACATAAAGCTCTAATTCGGTATCTCTATATCAAAACTTTCTTTTCACTAAATTTAATGCAGTTGCTTCTTCACCTGTAATATATCTTTTTAATCCTTCACCGCCTTCCCGAGCCTCCTTTAACTCTTCGTAGTTTATTTCCTTTCTGAATTTATTTTAAGAATCGGCCGAACTAATTTTAAATAGTTCTCCAAATGCAGCAGCCCCAAGTTTGTTCCGTTCTGGAGGTTAGAGTGGCTCGTTTCTGTATTATGCATTCCTGTGGTTTTTGAACCCTCGTTTACTACTACGTTATGACAACCATTCCTGGGTATTTAATTTACTAAACTCCACCTCATTTAGACTGGCAGCCTTAAACCCCTCCTTTTTGTAGTGGGCATATGAAAACTTCCATTTTGAGAAGTTTCAATTGTAAAAATCCTATCTGTATCTGCTGTCTCTTTATCATAGACTGGAATTTCTAAATACCTGGAAAGGTAGTTCGATAATAGGTTTAAGATCCTTTTATATGCTTTATCTCTAAGGCAAATTCGGAAATAAAGGCTAATTACCGCTTTCCTCTCGTGTTCAACGCTGACGAGTCTACTTTTCTGTTGATTGACTGCTTTACAGACAGGCTATCTGTGAGTATCTTCACTTCTCTCCCTAGCATGAGGTTTAAGAATTTATTTAATGTCTTTTTTTATTGCAAGGAGCTCTTTGCTGAACACCGTATACGACCTCTCACGCAGTTTTAAAACCGCGTTATAAAATCCCAAAGGTTCATTATCTAGGAAAATGGCACCTGCATTAGATTTATCACTAGTATCCGTGTAGATAATTAGAGGAGCATCTCCTTCAGGGTACCTCGAAAGATCATTTAAGCTCAACTGCCTCTTGCAACGCTCCTTTCAAATGCTATCTCCGAATCGTGCTTCCACTTTATTTTTCTAGAACTGAAAGGTTTCCCTTTCAATTCACGCGTCAGTGGTTCTTGAAAATGCACCAAATTCAGAATGCAAGAACGGAAAAAGTTAAGCGACCCTAGAAATTATCTGAGTTGCCTAATCGTCTTGGGTTTTAAAATTCTCTTAATAACCTCAACTCTCTATTTATTCGGTTTCATGCCGCAGCTGGAAATCTCATACCTTAGGAAGATTACTTGCCTTTCACCAATCATGCTCTCTGATCCATTCAACTAACTAAATTTTGCAGTAGAAAATCGTTCCAACATCTTCTCCAATATTTGTATATGCTTTTCTTCAAACACACTAGACTTAAGCACACAAAACACAAAATTCACATGACTCCATCATCACGTCACAAAAACATTATACTCTGTACATAATCACAAAATTATTTAATCACACAACACAAGCAAAGTTCAAAAATACAATTTAATCATCGCAGATCACAAAACCACCATTTCCAATCACACAAGCCACAAAATTTACTCATCATCAGCATTGCAAAACACAAAAACATTAGTCTCAATCACACAAATCACAAAAAAACACTTAGCTCCATCATCACATGCCAGCAAAAGCACTAGACTTAAGCACACAAAAACGCAAAATTTCGCATAAATCCAACATTACAAGTCATCAAAACATTAATCTCAATCACACAAATCACAAAATTCACATAAATTCATCAACCCAAGTCACAAAATCAACAAAGTCATTGGCACAATCCACAAAAACATCAAGCTCAATCATAAATATCACAAAAATCACTTAATTTCAGCAACACAGGCCACAAAAATACCAATCACTAGTCATATAAATATGACAAGTGATTGAGACTAAATGTTTTTTGTGATTTGTGAGATTGAAATTGATGTTTTTGCGTTTTGTGATGCTGGTGATGAGTAAAGTTTGTGCTTCGTGTGCTTGAGTTTTTTTTTTTTTTATCTGTAATGATGAAATTAAATGAATTTTTTGAATTGCTTGTTTGAGCTTGGTGTTTTATGACTAGTGTTGCTTAAATTAAGTGATTTTTGTGTTCTATTTGATAGAGAATGGTATTTTTGTGGCCTGTGTTGCTGAAATTATGAGATTTTTGTGATTTATGTGATTGAACTTGATGTTTTTGTGGATTATGCCAATGACTTTGTTGATTTTGTGACTTGGGTTGATGAATTTATGTGAATTTTGTGATTTGTGTGATTGAGATTAATGTTTTGGTGACTTGTAATGTTGGATTTATGCGAGTTTTGCGTTTTTGTGTGCTTAAGTCTAGTGCTTTTGCGGCATGTGATGATGGAGCTAGGTGTTTTTTTGTGATTTGTGTGATTGAGACTAATGTTTTAGTGTTTTGCAATGCTGATGATGAGTAAATTTTGTGGCTTGTGTGATTGGAAATGGTGGTTTTGTGATCTGCGATGATTAAATTAAGCGAATTTTGTGATTTTATGTGTTTGAGTGTAATGTTTCTTTGTGGTTTGCGATGCTGGTGATGAGTAAATTTCGCACTTTGTGTAATTGGGTTTAGCGTTTTTGTGATCTGCGATGATGAGATTAAGTGAGTTTTGTGTTTTGTGTCTTTGAAATTGTCGTTTTTTGTAGTTTGGGATGTTGATGAAGAGTAAATTTTGCATTTTATGTGTTTGGGTTTGTTGGTTTTGTGATTTGTGATGATTAAATTAAGTGAATTTTGTGTTTTATATGTTTGAGTCTGGTGTTTTGTGACTCATGATGATGAAGTTAAGTGGATTTTTGAGCTATGTGATTAGGCTTGGTGTTTTTGTGACTTGTGATGATAGATTTAAGTGATTTTGCGGGTTGTGTGATTAAGAATTGGTGTTTTTTTTGTGGCTTGCGTTGTTGAAATTAAGTGAATTTTGTGTTTTGTGTGGTTGAGTGGAGTCTGATGTTTCGTGACTAATGGTGATGGATTTAAGTGATTTTTGTGGCTTGTGTGATTGAGAATGATGTTTTTTTTTTTGCTTGTGATGCTGAAGTAGTATTTTTTTTTTTTTTTTGAGGGGGGGGGGGAAGGAGGTTTGTTTTGTGTCTTTGAATTTGGTATTTTTGTGACTTGTGCTGATGAACTTAGGTATTTTTTGATTTGTGTGCCTGAGTTTGCTGATTTTGTGGCTTGTGTTGCTGAAATTAGGTGAATTTTGTGTTTTATATGCTTAAGTCTGATGTTTCTATGGTTTGAGTTCTGGAGTTATTCTTTTTTTTTTTTTTTTTTTTTTGTGAATTGTGTAGTTGAGTTTGGTGTTTTTATGGATTGTGCTGTTGAAATTAGGAGTATTTTGTGTTTTATGAGCTTAAGTCTGGTGTTGTTATGGTTTGCGGTGCTGGAGTTTAGTTTTTTTTGTGATTTATGTGCTTAAGTTTGGTGTTTTTGTGGTTTGTGATGTTGAATTTAAGTGAATTTTGTGTTTTGTGTGCTTGTTTTTTTTTTTTTTTTTTTTTTTTTTTTGTGTGTGTGAAATGTGATGTTGAAGTTGTGTTTTTTTATTATTGCCTTTGGGATAGGAGATTTTATGACTTGGGATGCTGGAAATAAGTGTTTTTGTGAATTGCATCTTTGAATTTGGTGTTTTGTGGCTTGTGCTGATGAATTAGGTGAATTTTGTGTTTAATTTGTTTGAGTCTGTTGTTTTTGTGGTTTGTGAGGTTTGTGATGGTGAAGTTAAGAGTTTTTTGTATTTTGTGTCTTAGGATTTGGTATTTTTGTAACTTGTGATGATGAATTTTACATTTTTTGTGCTTGAGCTTGTTGTTTTTGTGGCTTGTGATGATGAAGTTAAGAGTTTTTTTTTGTGTTTTGTGTTTTTTTTGTAATTTGCAATGATGGATTTAAGTGAATTTTGTATTTTGTGTGCTTGAGTTGGATGTCTTTGTGGTCTGTGATGATGAAATTAAGTAAATTTTGCGTTATGCGTGATTAACTGCCTTTCAACAAAATAAGTTACCATTAGCTGACAAGCACTTGGGAAATAAAAATAACAGAGATCCACATAATACTTGGGGTACATGGAGCTCATGTTTTACTACTGAATACTTGTGCCTTTGGAATAAATGATAACATCTCACTTCTGTATTATACTTCTTGTGGTATATTGTTGGCTGGTGACTTAAACAAACTGAGTAAAAACCTACCATATTTGAAGTATGTAAAAAACTTCACTGTGCAGGCAGATTTGCTTAGTAAAAATGTCAAAATTGATAATAAATTAGAATGATTTGAAGCAGATTGCTCAATTTCATTTTTTTCCCAAAATAATAATAATAAAAATAAAAACATAAATTTAAATATTGAAAATAATATTGATAATGATTTTTTAGATGAAAATTCTTTAAAGTCACTTTTAAATTACGATAATTTTGAAAATAGTAAAAAATTTCTGAGTTAGACATGGAGCTTATTAGATATCTCATTCAAAATACAAATATAAATGAAACAGGTAGATTGATAATGCCTTTATTGTGGAATAAAAAATTATTACAGTTTTTGCCAAATAATTTTCATTTAGCAAATTCGGTACTAAAATCAATATACAAAAAATATAGTAAACAGCCTCTAAAATTAGAAGACTATGATACTGTAATAAAAAACAGTTAAAAAATGGCATCATTCAACCTACTGAAAATATAAATGTATTAAAAAAAAAATGATATATCTTTTATAGCTCATAATGCAGTATTCAGAGAAAATACTGAAACTACAAAATGTCGTATAGTATATTTATCAAATATTTTTGAAAAGAACAAGTTGATCAATCTCTCTCAAACAATATTAGCTTGCCTGGCCCAAATATGAATAATAAATTAGATATTGCGCTGATTTTGTTTAGGTTTAATAAATATCTTCTTATATTTGATCTTGAAAAAGCATTCCATCAAATTGAGCTACTACCAGAAGAGAGTGCAAAATTGCACTTCCTTTGGTTTAATAATAAATGAAAATGACTTTAGAGTAAAAGCATATAAATTAATGCGAACTCCTTTTGGTATTAGATGTAGCCCTACCATTCTTATGTTAGCTTTAAATATTATATTAATTTTACATGTTGATACTTGCGATGCATTTGAAGATGAACTAGGGAAATGTTTGTTTAACCTTTCCTATATGGATAATATAGGTTATTCTTTCAATTCTGAAAGTGACATCCTTCTAGCATACCATAAATCACATGATATATTTAGCAATTACAAATTTAATTTACAAAAATTTTATAGTAATTCCCCAGATTTTAAAAAATTAAAAGATGGTGATTTAAACATTACAAATGAAAATGAATATGTAGGAGATCATATAACAAAGCTTCTAGGAATGATTTGGAATACAAAAAAGGATACCATATATAATAATAATAGTATATTAGATCCTAAGGCAAATACTTTGCGAACCATTTTATCTTCCATAAATGGATTATCTGATCCTTTAAACATTGGGCTCCTTGGTAGAAACAGAGCAAAACTATTTTTACATAGTTTGCAAAATAATAAAAACATTTCTTGGGACACAAAATTAGATGGCAAAATATTAAAGAATATAAAAATATATGTTCCCAGTATAACAAAAGTAAAAAAAAAACAGAACTAAAAAAATTTATTGGTGATTATTCTGCCACCTATAATATTATTGCTTTTACAGATGCCAGTAAAGCCATTTATGGTATTGCGTTATATTTACAAAATGTAAATGATAAAAAATTGCATTTTTTGTGTGCAAAAAATAAAATTATTTCAAATATAAGCAGTAATAGGTCCATCCCTGTTTTAGAACTTTTGTGTCAAATTTGGAGTAGAATGTATAAATGAAATGATAGAGAATTTAACAAATACATTTTGTCCTATAAACATAAAGGATACTCATGTTTACACTGACTCTATGGTTGCTTTAAATTGGTTAATTAATAAAGTACAAAAATTTGATAAAATAGAAAAGAAAGGGTCTGTAATAAATAATGTGTCTGAATTATATTGAAACTGCGTGTGGAAAACATCCTGTGACCTTTCACCATTGTAACGGTTCTTCGAACCCAAGTGATTTTGTAAATAAGTGTGTTTCATATAAAGTTTTAGAAAAACCAATTTCTTAACAGGCCCCATAATTGATAATAATAATGAAAGCTTAAGAGTTACAGAACCTAATCCTTTGTAAAAAAAAGTACAGAAAATTTTAATGTATTTAATATACAAACTTGTCATTATGTATCCATTATTTAAGTTAGATATATTTTCTTCTTTTAATAAAATTTGTACTGTATCACATTTTGTAAGAAAATTTATTCATAATTTGAAAATAAAAAGTAAATTTGAAAAACCCAAATTTATTTCCAAATTATGGTCCAAATGCAGTTTGCTCATATGAAGAAAGTTGTAATGTCATTATAAGACAGGCTCAACTAGAAAGTTTTCAAGACACATTACAATATTTAGCAAATCCAACAAAAAAAAAAAAATAAGGAAACTGTATTAGTTACACAACTTAATCTTTCTTGATAAAAATAAAATCATTAGAGTCAAAAGTAAATTTGCAAATTTGAACTCTAATTTTGAACAGAGAAACCCAGTATTGTTACACAAAAATAATAGTTTAACAGAAATTATTATAAAAGAATTACATTTAAAAACGAAGCATGCTGGTGTATATAAAATATTGTCTATATTAAGAAAGGAGTTTTATATTCCTACAGCTTATTCTGCTGTAAAGGAAAATATTCAGGATTGCTTTAAATGTAAATTACTGTATGGAAGAACTATAAAAAATAACCAAAATCATTTTAAAGATTATAGAATAAATCCTCCTCAAATACCCTTCAGACAAATATTTCTAGATCACATTGGACCATTTACTATGAAAATTAGTGATATTCAAGAAAAGGTTTATATACTAATTATAACTTGTACATATACCAGGCAGTGAATTTGATATTATGTAGCAACTTAGATAATAAGTCTTTTATTTCTGCATTTCAATTTCATCTTTTTGACTATGGGACTTTGGTATTCCACAAATAATAGTTTGCGACCAAGCAACAACTTTTATAAGTTCTATAAACTCAATAAAAAACTTTTTAAATGATGATGATGTTAAAAATTACTTAACATTACATAATATTAAAATACTAGAATTTTCTCCATATCCAGCTAAAGCTAGTTTTTTTAGAGGTCTTGTGGAATCTTTAATCAAACAAGTGAAATTTATTATATACTGTGCAATTGGTAAAAATATATTATAATTTGATGAATTTTCTTTATTAGTTAAGGAAACCAATATGTTAATAAATAAAAGGCCAGTAGCTTTTAAGTCTTTATTTATTAATCCTGATGTGGACCCAAGTATCCCTTTTGCAATTACTCCTGAGATTTTGATCAAAGGGTATGAAGTCCCATCAGTAGATATTTCAAAATGTTTATATCATGATGAGGAAGGTCAATCAGAAGATCCAGATTGGTCCTCTGATCAAGATCATGATGTTTTGTATGAAGCTTTTCAAAAATACAGGAAAGTGAAAGCAAATCTAAATGATCTTTATCATCATGAATTTTTGTCAAATTTACAGTATCTTGCTACTAATAAGCAAGACAGGATATAAAAATAAACAACATACTAATGTTGAAATTGGAGATATCATTGCTATTAAAGAAAAATTTTGTAAACCTTATTTCTTTCAAATGGGAACTGTAACTGAAGTCACAAATAACACTTTATGTGAAACGTTATCAGTCACTATTAGAAAATCTAATAATGAGAGTGTTACTAGACATCCAACAGATGTAATTTTGCTTCATAAAAGTTCTTCAGAGCCTGTTGATGTAAATCATCAGCTAGAAACAGTTTCCAATAATAATAATAATAATAATAATAATAATAATAATAATAATAATAATAATAATAAAGTTCCAAGGAAAGCAGCACTTATGTGCAGAAATTTACACAAACAATTGTTAGAAAAAGGATAAATATAATTTCATTGTAAAGCAGATATCTCTATATAATATCAGACATATATCATTATCTTTATGGATACCATAAAAATACTAATGTATGTTTGAAATAAAAATGTAGAAATGAATTTAATTTTAAATTTATTTTTCATTTTGACCAAAATTGAATTTTGATTAAAATTCAATTTTGGCTCTCCCCCTAGTTTATAAAAAAAGAGAGAAAATTAAAAGAATTTATTTTTTTTCTTTTCTCTTTCTTTATATATATATATATTTTATACTAAAATATATATATTTATATAAATTTTTTTTTTTTTATTTTTTATTGGCCATTGTAATTACATTATAATATTTAATTTTTTTTAAATAAAATTTAATTTATAAATCTAATTTTAAATCAAATATATATTTAAATTAAAAAGTAAATTGTAGCTAAAACTTTTTTGGCTACCTTGTCTCTTTTTCATAAAAAAAAATAAATAATAATTTTGTACTCTGTTTCCAAGGACTACCTAAAAACAACAACTGAATACCAAAGCAAAAAAGTAGGTGGTTTTTTTTTTTGTTTCTGTAAAAAAACTTTCTGCATCCCTAAAGCAGACCACCATTTACATCTATGGAGCAAAGACCGTGTCTTATGCTCTGCCATAATATTGGCAAATTTTCTATATTGGTCTACAAGACAAACTACAGTGGCCATTGAAAAATAAAAAGTATTTTATACTTTTTTATTAATTCTTTTTATAAATTTATTTTTGAGATAAATGCCTCCTAGTATAACATAGCACCAGAGGCCAAAACCAAAAATCAGAAGAAAACTAACAGCAAATAATTTTTTGGATCAACTACTCTCAACAAAAGAGTGAGTCAAAAATTCATCTAGTTGTTAGCTGAAAAAACTAAAAGAATTTACCCTTTATTTATTCTATTAAATATATAATGAGTTAAAAGAGAGGGGGAACCCAATTATATAATTTTTTCCTACAATTTAATTAATATATTTTAAAATTGGATTTTAAATCAAATTTTATTTTGAGTCAAGTCAAAAAACTAGTCTGTAATATTCTTTTTCAGACTTGGCTCAACCATTTTAGATTGTAGAATATACAGAAAAGGAAGAAATCTCAGCAGTAGAAGTAGAAGAATACTCCCAATAATTGCCCCTATATATTTTGTTTCATTCATTTTTTTTTAACAATGTTTAAAGTTCCCACTTTTTCATAATTTTTTTTTTTTTTTTTTTTTTTTTTTTGTACATCTTTTTTAAGTAAAAAAAAAAAAAAAATAACTTGAGTATCAAATCCTTCTATTTTTCCTTCTCAATATAAGATTTTTCTGTATAGGATTCCCAGCCTTTAGAACAAACAATACGAAGAACTATTCTTCATTTGACTCGACTGCGACGAAATTATTGACCAAAAGTTACTTCTAACTTAATTCTTTTTTTTATTTTAATATTTAATTTCCATTTTACTGCCGAAAGTACGTTGTATCGAAAGATGTGCTGCTTCACAAAAAATAATTTTGTTGAATTTCTGTTAATTTACTTTTAAAAAAATTCTGAAAATTTAAAACGAAAAATATTTTTTTTTTTTTTTATTTAACTTTGGTCAATATCATTCTTCTTATCAACAAACTCTGCAACCTCTGAAAGAAGATCTCAAACAAAACCTCATCTCTAACAGCCTAACCTTCTGCTCTCTTCTCTTCTTTTATCATCTCCTCTCTTCTGATTTTCTCATCTCTTTTCTTCTGACTTCTTTATGATGTTCCTGACTTTTCTTCTTCATCTGCTCCCAATCACATCCACTCTCGATGGCAGTCGAATCATATATATTATATATATATATATATATATATATATATATATATATATATATATATTATATATATATTATATATAATATATATATATATATGTATATATATATATAATATATATATATATATATATATATATATATATATATATATATATATATATATATATATATATATATATACTCTAAAAACACCCTAACTTCAACCTAAGAGCCAAAAAATTATTACTTTAAAACGATAAAATCATAAAAAGATAAAAAGAATAAATTTATTTATGGTGTTTGTTGTTTTTAGCCATTTATTTTCGTAATATATATAAATATATATATATATATATATATATATATATATATATATATATATATATATATATATATATATATATATATATATATATATATATATATATATTACGAAATAAATGGCTAAAAACAACAAACACCATTCTTTTTATAAATTTATTTTTGAGATAAATGCCTCTAGTATAACATAGCACCAGAGGCCAAAACCAAAAATCAGAAGAAAACTAACAGCAAATAATTTTTTGGATCAACTACTCTCAACAAAAGAGTGAGTCAAAAATTCATCTAGTTGTTAGCTGAAAAAACTAAAAGAATTTACCCTTTATTTATTCTATTAATTAAGGGGATCCTTCAACTTATTTTTGAACTATTTTTTACGGACATATGACAAGAGAACGAATTTAAAGGGTAAACATTAATACATATATTTTGAGATTTTTAGACGGATCGATGTCTTTGTTTTTTTTTTATGGGGGATCAAACCCACCCCCAATTTTCACTTTCAAGAATTTTCACTTTTTTCACTAAATCATTAATAAAATATTAACTATTTTATATTTTCTTTCCTTTTTTTTTAAAGATTTAGGAAAATATGTAGGAATCAAATGAATGTATGATTTTAATAATAAGTGGTAGCTTAGTTGGTTTAAATCCTGCACGAAGTCATCGGAAATTGTAAAATTTTCATTTTTTTGAAATTTTTTTTAGTTCAAATCATCATTAAAAATTTACCGCAATTTATTTTGGGATCAGATAGATGTAATTATCTTCCTCTAACTGTCTCTAATTCAATAAAAAGTGTGAATAAGATTTGTCTTTGTTTTTTTGGCAAATTTTTTTTTCTCTGAAAGTGCTTTATGAGAAAATGCATAAACGTAAAACTGAAAATGAGATTTTTTGAGTGGATATATCTCGGTAACTATTTAGAATTATGGAAAACTAATTACACATCTGGACTCTGCGTATTATTTTCTATAAAACTGTTTGAATAAAATTTTAAAATGAAAAAACAAAAAAAAAATTCCTTTGAGAGTAATTTGCCGACAATTTGAATATCATTGACAGGTGTCACTTGAAAAGTCTTTTTCTCAGGAACTGTTCGGAATTAAAAAACTAAATACAGATTTGGAATCAGCATAGATTTTACTATAAAATTGCTGAAAAAAAAATTAAAAATTTTCCACCAAAAGTTGGGGTCTTTATATTGGGCCCCCCCCCCTTTGAGATTTTTTGAGTAGTCATATCTCGGTAACCATTTGAAAATATGTAAAACTAAAATACATATTTGGAATCAGCAGAAAATTTGCTATAAGAATGTTTCAAAACAAATTTTAAAACTCCCCACCCCAAAACAAGTGCATAGCATACGCACATTAGCTTTTCAAGGTCATTTGACAGGTGTTAATTAAAAAGTCTTTTTCTCGGGAACCACTTAGAATTTTAAAAAACTGATTTTAGATTTGGAATCGGCATAGATTTTACTATATAACTGATGAAAAAAAAAAAAAAAAGTTTGAATTTTTACAACTAAAGAGTAAGTTTTTTGTAGGTAATTAAACCCCTTAAATATATAATGAGTTAAAAGAGAGGGGGAACCCAATTATATAATTTTTTCCTACAATTTAATTAATATATTTTAAAATTGGATTTTAAATCAAGTTTTATTTTGAGTCAAGTCAAAAAACTAGTCTGTAATATTCTTTTTCAGACTTGGCTCAACCATTTTAGATTGTAGAATATACAGAAAAGGAAGAAATCTCAGCAGTAGAAGTAGAAGAATACTCCCAATAATTGCCCCTATATATTTTGTTTCATTCATTTTTTTTTAACAATGTTTAAAGTTCCCACTTTTTCATAAAGTAATATATAGATTTAATAAAATAAAAATATATTATATATATATATATATATATATATATAATATATATATATATATATATATATATATATATATATATATATATATATATATATATATATATATATATATATATATATATATATATATATATATATATATATATATATATATATATATATATATATATATATATATATATATATATATATATATATATATATATATATATATAATAGGCACAAGCTCAAATTGAAGAAACTCTCTCTGAAACTGTAAAAAAATACCCTAACAATTTTCAATACATTTCAAAAAAATTAAAATTTACCTTAAAACTTTTTATATATATATATATATATATATATATATATATATATATATATATATATATATATATATATATATATATATATATATATATATATATATATATATATATAAAGTGAAGTTTAAAAATATATAAATATTTATTTAATATTTAATTTTTATATATATATATATATATATATATATATATATATATATATATATATATATATATATATATATATATATATATATATATATATATATATATATAATATGGAAAATGACATAATAATAATAATAATAATAATAATAATTACTTTATTAAGTTATAAATAGACGTTTCGAGTCTACATGACTCATATCAATATATTTATATATAATCTGGAAAAGAAGAAAAATGAATCGAAATAATAAATCAATAGATTAAAAACATTACAGTTATACACAAAAACAAAAACAAAAAAAAAACAAAAATTAAATTTAAAAACATAAAGTACAAAGAACATCACTATGATTACAAATGAACTATATATAAGAAGGAGTTTTGATATAATGTTTTGAGGTATAAATATGGATATAATTTAGGTGGTTGTTACATAGGCTATTATTATTGATATGTTCTTTTCATGTTATAAGAAGAGGCGTAGAGGAGAGGGTTGTTAGTTGGGGTTTTAGTTGTTTAATGTATAGGGATTCAAGAATTGTAGAAACCTTGTAGAAACATCAATTAACAACTTCATTTATAACATTTTCCGTCCTAAATCAAATATCCCCACAGTCCCTAAACTAAAACTATATATCAAAACTCCGTACCTTGGTACACTCACCCCCTCCCTAAATAAAGACCTCATCTTCTCTTCCAGCGTTTCTTCCCTCAAATTCGACCACACTTCATTGGCATTAATTCATTCTCTATTGGCTCATTTTTCAAATATAAAACCACTCTCCCAACTTTGCTTAGGTCATCGGTTGTCTATTTATTCACGTGTGCGGAATGTAACTCCCGCTACGTAGGCCAAACTCGCCTACAACTTAGACTCCGTATTCAAAGCATATGGGAACCTCCTTTCGAACAAACCTCCCCTCCTCATCTCCAGAAAACTCCGCCATCAGAATTCATTCACACTCTCAAGACCACCCATTCAACTTCTCAGACATCAGCATCTTAACATTATCTCCAATAAACTCTGATCGCACAATTCTTGAATCCCTATACATTAAACAACTAAAACCCCAACTAAACACAACCCTCTCCTCTACGCCTCTTCTTATAACATGAAAAGAACAATCAATATAATTATGTAACAACCACCTAAATTATATCCATATTTATCCTCAAAAACATTATATCAAAAACTCCTTCTTATATATAGTTCATTTGTAATCATAGTGATGTTCTTTGTACCTTTACTGTTTTTAAATTTAATTTTTTTTTTTTTTTGTTTTTGTTTTTGTGATATAACTTAAATAATGTTTATTTAATCTATTGATTTAATTATTTCATTCATTTTCTTTTTTTTCCAGATTATATATAAATATATTGATAATGAGTCATGTAGACTCGAAACGTCTATGTATAACTTAATAAAGTAATTATTATTATTATTATTATTATTATTATGTATTTCCATCATTGTTAGCATTATGGTTTTATACGCATAAGGTTCAAAGGAACAAACCTATTTCAACCTATATATATATATATATATATATATATATATATATATATATATATAATATATATATATATATATAATTATATATATATATATATATTATATATATATATATTATTTTTTATTATTTCACTATCACCTTTCCCACTTTCTTGGGGTGGTGTCCACCACAATTCTCTTACAACATACCCATTCTTACCTTTTCAACCCCTTTCACCACTGCCCTACATCTCACTCTGTCTCCGCATGTCTTCTACCCTCTTCTAAACTCAAATTCCTTCCACCCAAAATCTCTCTCACTCCATCCATCCATCTCCACTTTGCCTTCCCTCCCCTACCACCATCCATCTCGATCTAAATACCTTGCCCACCATTCTGTCCTCATTCATTCTACACATATGCCAAAACATTTTAGCACACCCTCCTCCGCTCTATCAACTATACCTCTTCCATTTACACATCTCCCTTATTCTTTCATTTCTAATCCTATCAACCTTTCTCAATTTATATAGCTCTCAAACCTTTCATCTCAAAGACTTCAAACTTTTCTCGCTCGATCACTTTTCCTCCATGTTTCACACCCATACAAAAGAAGGTAAACACATACATTTAAAACTTTTCATTTTATTTCTTTGAAATTTTTCCTTTTTCCATATTCTCTTAGCCCCAACACTCTCATTCCCTCTACCACTCTATTTTATTTTTTCCGTCCCACCCTTACCTTCCACCAACATTCTAGAATGATTCACCTCCTCAAGTTTCCTCCCCCCCCTCTTCTACACCTCTCCATTCCTCCCTCCACA
>SEYY01011426.1:5000-11174 GCA_009176605.1 Armadillidium nasatum | reverse complement strand
ATATATATATATATTTATATATATATATATATATATATATATATATATATATATATATATATATATATATATATATATATATATATATAGCTTGAGATAGCTTTTTCCTAGTGAACCTTAATCTAATTTGGAAAGGATAAAGCCAATATTAAGGTTTCCACGTACTCATTTAATACACTGTGAACGTTTCACACCGTATCTCGGTCCGTATTCAGCAGAAGTTAAATTTTACAAATTTTTATTTTGATATACTATCAAAATATAAATTAATTAACTATAAATAAGATGCTTAAAATAAAAATAATTACAATAAAATAATTAAAATGAAGTAGTAAAATTGATATTGAAATAACAATAAAAATAAAAAGGCTGGACTATTTTGGGAAAAAGGACTTCATTATTTAGTGAAAAGGACAAGTAAAGAAGCTTGATCATTTATGGATTGGAAAGTTTTTTTTAATATATATATTAAACTCCAATACTCTACGATCAAGAAGGGAAGACGCATGTTGAAGTATAGAGAAATTAGAAGAAGAAAAAGGATGGGTATCTCCATGGTATTTAAGGCAGTGTACAGGAGAGCAAAGAAGAACGTTAATTTTAAAGGAAACTCCTCTACGATTATCAAATCCTCACTTTTAATTGTAGAACTGTTTGGTCTATATACGCCACATTAGAGCTGGCACACTTAAATAAATAAATTAATGAGGATCTGAGAAGCACTGGATGAGATTCCTTGTGTCTGAAGAAAGTATGAATTGAGAGTGAGCTTAATATGTATAAGAATGAACTGGCATTGGTGGAATTTAGATTCAATTATAGTAAGAATATTTCTATTAAGTTGAGATGTAAATGATCCTATATACGGAAGTTTTAAGTATATATATATATATATTAGGGATGGAGTGAAGTATCGGTATCGGTATCGGTATCAGTATCGGCAAGTATCGGCATATTTTTCCGATACCGGTATCGGTATCGGTATCGGTATCGGTATCGGCAAAATTTTTGGATAAGAGTAAAGTATCGGTATCGGTATCGGTAGTAGTATCGGCATATTTTCCGATACCGGTATCGGTATCGGTATCTGGTAATTTTTAGGTATCGGTATCGGAAAAATTTTGGTAAATTTTATCCCTATATATATATATATATATTATAAATATATATATATATATATATATATATATTATTATATATATCGTATAATATATATATATATATATATATATATATATATATATATATATATAATATATATATATATATATATATATATATATATATACTATATATATATATATATATATAATATATATATATATATATATATATTATATATATATATATATATATATATATATATATATATATATATATATATATATATTATATATATATATATATATATATATATATTCATATATATATATATATATATATATTCTATATATATATATATTCTTATATATATAGTTAAATATATAAATATATAATATATATATAATAAAGTATTATATATTATTTAATAAATATATACTTATATATTATCTATATATAATAAATAAAATTATATATATATATATATATATATATATATATATATATATATATATATATATATATATATATATATATATATAATATATATATATATAATATATATAATAATTAGTGATGGATCGCTTTGTCATATATTTTCTCATTTAGGATGCGGATGCCATCACTATATATATATATATATATATATATATATATATATATATATATATATATATATATATATATATATATATATATATATATATATATATATATATATATATATATATATATATAATATAATACTTATAAAAAAATGGAGGACTGAGTCAAGTAAAGAAAGAAGAAGGAAAAAAAATAAGTGAAGTCCTTGAATTAATTGAAAATCCACAAATTCCATTTATATCTCTTGGGTTTTATTCTTCTTCGTGTACCAGTAGTAATATATAACGAAGCTGATATGAAATTTTTACTTCAACTGCAACCATTGTCGATACACCAAAAGATAATAACAAAAAATCCGTATCATTCCCAAATTTTTTTTTGTTAAAGTGGAAAGGGAGTGGCCAAAGGCGTGTATTATTATAAAAGAACAAATAATTCTTGCTTTAAACGAAGGTTATCTCAGATATAACAAATACCTTAAAATTATCTTGAGAGTTTTAAGCAGTCATAACTGAAGAAATTTGACATTTGTACTATTTAAAATGACCAAACTAAGCAAGACAAACTGCAACTTGAATACCCACATCCCGAAACTCGGGAAGTGGGTATTTTATAATTCGATTATAATTTCACGGTGACATGACTATAGACAAGTTATAAAATCTGTTACAAAAGCCTTAGACATACTCTATGGCTATATTTGGGAATCCTGCTCATTATACACATTTGCCTAAATATGATTAAGAATTAGAAAAAGTGATGAGATAAGTATGTGTCATCCTTTGCTGGAGATCTCGATCAATTGATTAATAAAAATATTTTTTCCTTTGATAGGAATGTTTAATATTTTTTTAAATATTTACTATACTCAAATAATTAATATTCTCTATACAATGTGTATTTACGGTTTACATTATTATTCATTTGTATATTATTATACAAATAATATATATTTATATATGATTACAATATTTTTTTATATTTTGTACCAAATAATTTGTAGAATAATAGAAATAGAAAATTGATAGTTAGATTTTGTTTCTGTATTAAATAGATTCAGAGTTTGTTTTAATGACAGGTTATCTGTTCATTGCTTACAAAACTTCATTTTAAAGTTGTGCTCTTAATAGACTTATTCATGTAGAGTCGTTTAATGAAGAAGAAGGAAGAAAGAAACTGGGAAGAAATCGAGAAGAAACCAGAAAGAAACCGGGAAGAAACTTGGAGGAAACCAAGAAGAAACCGGGAATAAGCCTGGAAGAAGCCGGAAATAAACTAGGAAGAAACCG
This sequence comes from Armadillidium nasatum, assembly GCA_009176605.1. Taxonomy (NCBI): domain Eukaryota; kingdom Metazoa; phylum Arthropoda; class Malacostraca; order Isopoda; family Armadillidiidae; genus Armadillidium; species Armadillidium nasatum. The sequence continues at coordinate 8,178 of SEYY01011426.1, read as the reverse complement.
GGAAGAAACCAAGAAGAAACCGGGAATAAGCCTGGAAGAAGCCGGGAAGAAACCGGGAAGAAACCAAGAAGAAACCGGGAATAAGCCTGGAAGAAGCCGGAAATAAACTAGGAAGAAACCGGGAAGAAATCCGTAATAAACCAGAAACCAGGAAGCAAATCAGAAAAAAAGTATACCGGAAAAGCGTTAGAAAGTCAACTATGACGCCTAAAGATAAGGAGATGAAAGAACAAAGGATAACAGGGGATAACATTAACTCTTTGTGATAGCAGGAAAAAGAAGAAATAATAATAAATATTAAAAAACTTTCTGCTCTCGAAGCCTCACAAAAACATCTATATTTTTGGTTCCCTTCTAAAGAAACCTTGAAACTGTTTTATAAAGTTCAACATCCTCATCCCTTCAAGTGTTGATGTAGATGTCAATGGGTGACAAGAACTTTAAAATGGTGATGTTTTTAAAGGTAATTTTATTTATTATTATTATTATTATTATTATTATTATTATTATTATTATTATTATTTTTTATTTTTTTTTTTTTTTTTTTTTTTTTTTTTTACAAAAAAGTTCACATTTCACGGGCGTTGACCTATTCTAGTAGAGGAACTTTTCTAGGTGGCGTATACCTAGGATCCCCAACTGGTATCGAAACTTAGTCCTCAAGCACGTGTCAATCACTCTACCGTTTGAGCCACGGTAGACGGCTGATGTGTAAATTCAATGTGTTCTCTTATATTTAAATATTTAGCAGTGGGTATTTCCTTTTCATATTATATAATTCTTTTATTTTATATTTTATAAATTTATTATTAAGATTTTAAGATTTGGAATTTTTTTTTTATTTTTTTTATTTATATTATATATATATATATATATATATATATATATATATATATATATATATATATATAATATATATATATATATATATATATATATTATATATATTATATATATTATAATATAAATATATATATATATATAATATATTAATATATATATTAATTAATTTTTGTAAAATTACTTTCATAAAAAAAAAAAAAAATTCCCCCCCCCCTTTTTTTTTTTTTTTTAATGATAAAGTTTTCCTTTTAATATTGATGGAAAAAAAGTAATGATGGAAAACGATAAGTGCGAAATTGGAGATGGATAAATGGGATTTTATATATTATTTATTTTTAAGAATTATTTATTTTATTTTATTTTATTTATTTTTTATTTAGTACTTATTTATATTTATTCATTTCAATTATTTTAAATGTTCTTCTATTTATTAGAAATTTTATTGTTATTAAATTGAGGCAACAAAGTAAAGTTCTCTCCCTAACTACTCTCTCTCTCTCTCTCTCTCTCTCTCTGATTCTTTCTCTCTCCCTGACTCTTTCTATCTCCCTGACTCTCTCTCTCTGATTCTTTCTCTCTCCCTGACTCTCTCTCTCTCCCTGACTCTTTCACTCTCTAACGCACGAACTCTGACTCTTTGACTCACTCCCTCCCTTACTCTTCCTCTCTCCCTAACACACACTCTCTCTGGCTCTTTCTCCCACTCTCTCTCTCTCTCTGATTAACAGTCTCATGCTAGTCTATCTATCCGTAATTATTGTCCCCAAAATATGAAAAGAAATCCTATTATCGTTGTAATATAATCCTCCTGTCTCAATCCAAGTCGCACCGACGAATCCTTTGAAAAATTGAGCGGTTTCTTCTGACGTATAAACGGATTAAAATTTCGTATTATTATTAATCTCTCTCTCTCTCTCTCTCTCTCTCTCTCTTTCTTTTTTTTTTTTTTTTTTTATTTTTAAAAGGCTTAATCTATTTTATTTCAAAATTTAAATTGAAAGCAAATCTGGCATTAAAGGTCTTCTAGACAAAGATAAAAAAAAAAAACACACATAATATATATATATATATATATATATATATATATATATATATATATATATATATATATATATATATATATATATATATATATATATATATATATATATATATATATATATATAACATTTCGGGGAGCATGTCAGTATCCCCATCTTAAAATAATAAAAACGAATTCCAAATATCTCATTTTGCATTTATCATCGGCCCTTAGAATTATAGCTCTGAGTTGTCCAAATATATTTTGTGATTATGGCTTAAAAGATGGAGGAATAAAGAGTTTTAGTCTATGGTGCTTTAATGCATGTTTACTTTGTGTAATTTTGTTGGAGAAATCAGAGGTCTCTCCAAATGTAAACTTTGTCCTCAATCTCTGCAAGAATACCTTGTGAATGTTCGCCTCTGTCTTATCACATTTCTTTTTCCCTATACTGTAGAACACCTCAAACCATCGATAAGATGGCTTATACGGCAGGGTGATTGACTCAAGTGCTTCAGGGCGCCGGTTCGATTCCTCTTGGAATTCTGGGAATTCTAGATATATACTACCAATGCCAGTGAGATGTGAACTTAAAAAAAAAAAAAAAAAAAAAAAAAAAAAAAAACTATCGATAAGACACCCCTCCTGAACAGTTAGTGGTGTGCTGTATGGAACTACGGCAGGACACTATTCAGATACAGGCAGGAACTTGTTAAAATAAGAGCCAGTCAATGATTCGACGTATCACATGAGTGGTACATTTTGAACCATTTGCATGTACGTCAGCAAATTTTGCTAGTATTATTTTACTATTGTGACATATTTGACTTTTAACAGTAAAATTTGGCATTCTATCTCTAAAACTAAGTATTTTCAGATATTTGTTTCTAAAAAAAGACCGTTGTTGCTATAAATAATGAAGGCAACTACCTACCTAAGTTTGTCCGGCATATATATATAATATATATAATATATATATATATATATATATATATATATATATATATATATATAATATATATATATATATATATATATATATATATATATATATAATATATATATATATATATTATATATATATATATATATATATAATATGTGTGTGTGTGTGTGTGTGTGTGTGTGTGTTGTGTGTGTTGTGTTTTAATTATGGTTTTGAGTATTATATTTGGATAAAAGTCTTAATTGGAGAGATTTTGCTTTATTTGCATGTCACATAAAGAGTCTCTCCACCAACAAGTCATTTAGAAAAATTTAATTAAAATCCTCTTTAGAAATTTCGAGTTTTTTTCGAGTAATCCAGATTTGTGA
>SEYY01011425.1:75000-81000 GCA_009176605.1 Armadillidium nasatum | reverse complement strand
TTGGTAAACTATTTGGTCTATGTCTTTCTACTTCAACATTCTCTTCTTACTGAAAACGTGCGCTCATTCAGTCTGCCGAAAAAGGGGGACCCCTCTCAACCCTCTAACTACCGTTCAATTTCTTTAACCTCCGTTATTTCCAAAGATTTTGAATCTATCCTTAACAGGAATATTTGGAAACATCTCAATCGCCAGTATGGCTTTTGTAAGAAACGCTCTACTGGTGATCTTTCCTTTCTCTCTGACTCTTATTCTTCCAATCTTCGTAATTTCGGTGAATCTATTGCGGCCGCGCTAGATATATAGAAAGCTTTCAATAGAGTCTGTCGCAAAGCTTTGATTTCCAAACTTCCTTCTTTCGGAATTTATCCTTCTTTCTGATTCTTTCTGATTTTCTTTCTTGTCGTTCATCCTTTAAATCTATTAATAGTGGTGTTCCTCAAGGATCTGTCCTATCTCCCACACTTTTTCTGCTTTTCATTAATAACCTTCTCGCTCTTATTTTATTTCTTATCCACTCGCATGCCGCTGATTCCAACATTCATTACTCTTTTTAATTTGACAGGCATCCCTCCCAGCAGCAGTTAATAGAGGCAAGGGAGGTAGCCTTGGGGTAACTGACCCCTGATCTACCATGCATTTTAAATTGGGGCAGAGAAAACATTTTTTTTTTTTTTTCAATGCCACCAAAACTCAATTCCTCCATCTCTCTGATCAACACAATCTTCCACACAACTATGATATCTTCTTCAAAAAACACAACTCAAACCTTCATCTCTCCTTAATATTCTTTTTTTCTGATATTTTTCTTGGAAAGATTACATTGCTTCTCTTCCTAAACAAACTTCTAAGAGGTTAGGTGTTTTGAGACGCCTTCAGAATTTCTTCACACCACCCCAGTTGCTTGCTCTTTAAATAATTGTTATTCGCCCATGTATAGGAAACCCATCACACATCTGTGGTGGTTCCACACATAAAGGTCGAAAAGGTGGAGTCTTGGACTTTTCATCTTATCATTGCATCCGCATCCTTATCAGCACTTCTCGAAAATTCGACTTCCGCATCACAAATTAGAAAATATGACATCCGATCCATCACTTATATATATATATATATATATATATATATATATATATATATATATATATATATATATATATATATATATATATATATATATATATATATATATAGTGGGTGTACTGACAAAATGACGAAGTCGAAAAAAACAAGTGTGTGTGAAATTACAATTTTAAGTTCTAAGTAGTAAGAAAAGTTAAGATTTAATAAAATAATCAAGAAAGAAAAAAACGTTACAATATGAAGGAAATATTAAATCCTGGTTTTTCGTACTTCGAACTTTAAATTGTAATTTCACACAAACTTAGTTTTATCAACTTCTTCAATTTTGCCAGTACACCCACGATATATATATATATATATATATATATATATATATATATATATATATATATATATATATATATATATATATATATATATATATATATATATATAATATATATATGTTGTTGCATATGTGCGCAACGATGTCGTTTGTTCTCGTGTCTCTAATTTGGAGTCTTCCGAATTTTCCACCTTATGGCTTAGGCTCTCTTGCCACTCTACGACTAAATTCATTTGTTCAGTTTATTTATCTCCTAATTCTACTGACTATGCTAAATTCTTCGACTATTTAAACTCCAAAATAGAGCACATTCTCTCTTCCTCTCCTTTCTCTGAAATCATCATATTAGGTGATTTCAATGTTCACCACCGCCAATGGCTTTCTTCTAGTTCTCATGATACAGCTGGTGAACGTGCCTTCCTTTTCGCTATCCAAAACGACCTTGAGCAGTTGGTGCAGCTCCCTACTCGTATCCCTGATCGTCTTGGAGATGAACCCAACGTTCTAGACCTTTTCCTTACTTCTAATCCTTCTCCTTATACTGTTAAACTCTTTCCTCCTCTGGGTTCCTCCGATCATCTTCTTATCTCTGTATCCTCTTCTATCTCTTCAAGTCTTCCGCAGGAAAGACCCACTTCTACGGAAAGGAAACGCTTGTGGCACTTCGGTGCCGCAAGCTGGTCGGACTTGCGGTCGTACTTCTTTGATTTCCCGTGGAATGATTATTGCTTCCGTGGGAGGGGTCCCTCGGAGTGTGCAGAACGCATTACTGAGGTGATTCTCTCTGGCATGGAGGCATACATTCCATATTCTTTCCCTTCTACTAAACCTAACAAACCTTGGTTTAACTCTGCTTGTTCTCGTGCTATCTGCCGCAGGGACGCTGCCTTCAGGGATTACCGTCGTCTTCAAACTCCAGAAACTCACGCTACTTATATTTCATACCGGAATCGTGCAAAATCTATCCTTCGTAACACTAAAAACTCCTTTCTCCGTAAAAAATGCAATAATCTTTCTGGTTCCTCTTCTTCACGTTCTTTCTGGCATTTTGCAAAAAATGTCAACTCTAACTTTGCTTCTTCCTCTTTCCCTCCTTTAATATCTTCCGACGGCACAACTGCCGTTTTACCTTCTTCTAAAGCTGAACTCTTTGCTCAAACGTTTGCCTCTAATTCAACCTTAGACGATTCCGGAGCTGTTCCTCCTCCTTCAACCCCCTCTAACTCAATTATGCTTGAAATTAGAATTTCTTCTAAAGATGTCATTTCTGCTCTCTCTGAGCTTAATACTAAGAAGGCGTACGGTCCCGATGGTATTCCTCCTGTGGTTCTCAAAACTTGTGCTTCCGAGCTTGCACCCTGCCTCGGTAAACTATTTCGTCTTTGTCTCTCTACTTCAACCTTCCCTTCTTGCTGGAAACGTGCGCTCATTCAACCTGTGCCGAAGAAGGGGGACCCCTCTCAACCCTCCAACTACCGTCCTATTTCTTTGACCTCCGTTCTCTCTAAAGTTTTCAAATCTATCCTTAACAGGAAGATTTGGAAGCATCTCAATTCTTTTAATCTTATCTCTGATCGCCAGTATGGCTTTCGTAAGAAACGCTCTACAGGTGATCTTCTTTCCCTTCTCTCTGAATCTTGGTCCTCCGCTATTCGGCATTTCGGTGAATCTTTTGCTGTCGCGCTGGACATATCGAAAGCCTTCGATAGAGTCTGGCACAAAGCTTTGATTTCTAAACTTCCCTCTTTCGGTATCTATCCTTCTCTCTGTGATCTTCTCGCTAATTTCCTTTCCGGTCGTTCTATAGCAGCTGTTGTAGACGGCCACCGTTCATCCTTTAAATCTATTAACAGTGGTGTTCCTCAGGGTTCTGTACTATCACCAACACTTTTTCTACTCTTCATTAATGACCTTCTCTCTATCACCTCATCTCCTATCCACTCCTATGCTGATGACTCCACCCTTCATTATTCCTTCCATTTTGAAAAACGTCCCACCCAACAGCAGTTGATAGTCTCGAGAAGGGTAGCCTTGGAACAACTAACCTCTGATCTTTCTCGTATTTCAAATTGGGGCAGAGAAAACATGGTTGTTTTCAATGCCTCAAAAACTCAGTTCCTCCATCTCTCCACTCGACACAATCTTCCACACAACTATGATATCTTCTTCGAAAACACACAACTCATGCCTTCATCTGTCCTTAATATTCTCGGTGTTTCTTTTTCTCGTGATCTTTCTTGGAAAGATCACATTACTTCTCTTTCTAAACAAGCTTCTAAGAGGTTGGGTGTTCTGAGGCGCCTTCAGAATTTCTTCACGCCACCCCAGTTGCTTGCTCTGTATAGGGGTGTTGTTCGTCCCTGTATGGAGTATGCTTCGCACATCTGGGGTGGTTCCACACATACAGCTCTCTTAGAGAAGGTGGAGTCAAGGGCATTTCGTCTCATCAACTCTCCTGCTCTTACTAACTCTCTACAATCTCTTTCTGCCCGTCGAATTGTTGCGTCACTCTCTGTTTACTATCGCTATTACAACGGACACTGCTCTTCTGAACTCTCTCGTTGCATACCTCCTCCATTGAGAAGAGCTCGTGCGACACGCCTTTCTACACATTCTCATCCTTTCCCTGTCCAACTCTCCGACCCCAGACTTAACCGCTATGCTCAGTCTTACATATACTCTACTGGTAAAGTCTGGAACACACTCCCTTCATCTGTTTTCCCAACTTCCTTTGACTTGCATACTTTCAAACGCCGTGAGTCTGGACACGTCGGCCACCATTGACCATGATAATAGACCTTTCCCAACTCCGGTGGAATTTGGTAGGCCTCTGGCCTTTGCCCACCGGAGGAGACATAAAAAAAAAAAAAATATATATATATATATATATATATATATATATATATATATATATATATATATATATATATATATATATATATATATATATATATATATATATATATATATATATATATATATATGCAAAGAGGGTAGATGAGGAGCTGAAAGGAGAGGCGAGGAGTGGTAGGAAAAAAATATTTTTAAGATGGCTAGAACAATGAGAGAACTCAGAAGAAACAAAATCTTGTTAAGAATAAGGAGGAGAAACTTTGGTGGGTGCAGAGGAGACAAATGGTAGATGGATAGAATATTTTGTGGAAATACTGAACGGGGGTTGGAGTGGAGGGGGAAGAGGTGGAGTGGGGGTGGGGGATGAGAGAGGAGAGGAGATGAAGAATGAAATCACTAGGGAGGACCTAGAAGAGGCTATAAAGATGAATAATGACAAAGCATCTGGAGGAGATGGTTTAGCAGTGGAGTTTGATTAGAGAGAGAGGTGAGGAGCTGAGAAGGAAGGTCCTGGAGCTTCTAAATGAATGTTGGAGAAGGAAAGAGGTCCCGGAGAACTGGGAAAAAACAATTATAATCCCTATATATAAACAGAAGGAAGATACTCTGGGGAATATAAGAATTATAGCGGGAGTCTTTTTGATAGAGCATATGGCAAAGATATATAAGAGAGTGTTAGAGGGAAGATTGAGAGAGATTATAGAACCACAACTAGGAGAAGAACAACATGGATATAGAAGGGACAACAGAACTGATGTTTGTTTTAAGACGGACTGGTGAGAAGAATTACGAGTACAACAGAAAAGCCTACGTAGTATTTATGGATCTAAGGAAGGGATTTGATCTGGTGCCTAGGAGGAGACACTGGGGAAATCCTGGAGCTAAAGTATGGAGTGTGAAGGGGATTGTGTGATGCTATGAGGAGTATGTAAAAAGAGACAAGGAGGAAAGTGAGAACAAAAAAAGATATAAAAATGAAAGCTGGTTCAAAATTATCGTTCATAGCCTTTATTGATAAGAACATTGAGGAGGTTAGAGAGGAAACGAGGGACATGAAAGGATACATCATGGCATATGTAGATGATTTGGCAGTATGGTGTAAAAGTAGAGAAGGAATAGAAAGAATTGTAAGAAGTATGGAGGAGAAACTTAGAGAGAGGATTACAGATAATTATCACTGAGAAGACGGAAGTGATGATTATAGGGAGATAAGAGGAGGGAGTTTATGGTGGATGGAGAGACTTGAAGGAGGGTGAGGGTATTTAAATATCTGGGAGGATTATATACAGAGGATGGGAGACGTGATTGTACACAGGATAGCGAAATTAGGGAGAGCGGCAGGTGTTGTATACCCTTTGGTAAAATTTCAATATATAGAAATAAAGGTTGAAAGAATTATTTATGAAAGAGTGTTGTCGCCTACAACGTTGTATGGGTCAGAAGTATGGATTACTTCCAAGAGACAAGAAAATAGAACACAGGCAACGGAAATGAGGATCCTGAGAGCAATGATTGGAAAAACCAAGAAGGATAGGATAAGAAATGAAAGTGTCAGACAAGAAATTGGAGTAACACCTCTGATGAGAAGGATGGATGCTGCGAGAATTAGATGCTGGGGAAAATTGGAGAGGATGCCGTGGGTTAGGCAGGCGAGAAGCTGGGACTGGACACCAGATAGGAGGAGAAGCAAAAGGAAGAGATGGAGGGAGTCAGTGCGGGATTCGATGAGAAGGTGAGAG
>SEYY01011425.1:67500-72500 GCA_009176605.1 Armadillidium nasatum | reverse complement strand
AATAATAATAATAATAATAATAATAATAATAATAATAATAATAATAATAATAATAATAATAATAATAATAATAAATTATTGATGGATAGGAATTAACAGCAAGATGCCATTACAAAAACGAAAATTCAAAAACAAAAGATATGATTACTTACTGTTAAACTTTTTGAAGAGGATCCAATGTATCTGTTGGAAGTGTTGAGGTTTTTCAATTCATCTAAGCCTGGAGCAGCTAAAAATATCACGTAAGGTAGAAAATCTGAAGAATTTCTTAGATACTTCAGAGACTGTAAGTAAAAGTTAATGGTTTACGAATTATATAATTTGTTGCATTGTACCCTTGCTTAAAATTCATTAAAAAAGATATATATATATATATATATATATATATATATATATATATATATATATATATATATATATATATATATATATATATATATATATATATATATATATATATATATATATATATATATATATATATATATATATATATATATATATATAAATGATTACCATTAAATGTACTCGCATTTTAGAAAATTCATTTTAAATATTTAGGATTCTAACTTATAGATATTGTTTATACTTATAGATATTGTTTTCCTTTTCCTCTTTTCTTTCTCAAAAAAAGGTATTCACCAAAACAGTGACTAATTTTCTACACTTTAATTTATCATCAAAAGTTCTTTCTTGAGTATTCTCAGTTTTGACAGATTATTTTATTCACTGTGACTCATTCTAACCATAAATGGGTTTATTTTTACTTTTATACTTCCTTCTTCACTTTTTATTTGCTATTCTATTTTTTTTCGTTCTCTCTTAGATTTTCCAGTCAATTTAGTCTCGTAACCTCTGTCTTATCTCCAATTACCTGTCTTATTTCCAACAAAAAACTCCTCCACTTTCATTCCATATCTTGTCTCTTCAGTCTTCAGTTTTCACAGTTTTCACAGTCATTGCAGTCGAAGTGAACTGATTCATTTCCATACAAAAAAGTTTTCATTTTCTGCTTTTTGATGTTTGTTTTCTTCTATAGTCCCTACCGAAGTGAACTATGATTCATTTCCATACAAAAAATTGTATTATCCATCACATCACGAGAAATAAAAAAAAATAACTTTTCAGATTAACATCAAACCATACGTAATTTCTGAATCCAGTTTTTAAGAACCTTTTCCTCATACTTTTCAAAGCTTTATATAGTATTTTTTCTCCAATCTATACTTTTCTTTCAAACGCCTCGGCAATCGGTTTCTTGTCATACTTCAAATTCATTAAAAAAAATTCTGGCTTCTTTGTAGATTCGAAGATTGTCTAAATAATCATTAATAATAAAAAATTTAGATCAGAAATACTTTTCTTATTTATATCAATGTTTTTTCTTTCCTGACTCTCTCCATTTTTAGTCTTGATTCTATTTTTAAATTTTATAAATTTCCTTCTTCAATTAGAGGAATTCCTTTGCAATCCATATTTCTCTCACTTTTTCCGGGATTATTATTTTATCTTTGATGTTGTGTACTCTCTCTCTCTCTCTCTCTCTCTCTCTCTCTCTCTCTCTCTTCTCTCTCTCTCTCTCTCTCTCTCTCTCTCTCTCTTCTCTCTCTCTCTCTCTCTCTCTCTCTCTCTCTCTCTCTCTCTCTCTCTCTCTCTCTCTCTCTCTCTCTCTCTCTCTCTCTCTCTCTCTCTCTCTCTCTCTCTCTCTCTCTCTCTCTCTCTCTCTCTCTCTCTCTCTCTCTCTCTCTCTCTCTATATATATATATATATATATATATATATATATATATATATATATATATATATATATATATATATATATATATATATATATATATATATATAATAAAAAATTTTGTGTCAGTGATCCCCTTGTAATGCGACACCGAATTTAAAAAAAAAAAATCGCGACTAAATTTTTCACAAAGAAAAAGGTAAAATATTGTAAGAATGTTTCAAATGATTAGACTAACCGTTGGAGAAGGATCGAGGACACACATTTTCCCAGAGCGAATAACTGAAAGAATTGATTCGAGCTTCGTTCCGTAAAGGTTTCCATTAAGTTCTCCATACTCGAGGTAAGCGTGATTTCTAATGTCGGCCTCCATGGCTTCTCTCGTCGTAAAATGATACGCTTTTCCATCTTCCTCCATTTCTCGCATCGGACGACTAGTGTCTGAAAAAGGAAAGAAAAAAATAAAATGGGTCAGTAAATAAAGTATCAATTTAATTAGATGTTCAAAATATCTATAAAAAAAATTACAATTTACGGGTATATATATATATAATAATTAAGTAATTAATATTGAACTAAGAATTTTCGCTTAAAATTACAATTCAAAATTTCTGGTTTTCATACTAGCGAAAGAATTGCCAAGTATACTTGTGACATTACTTTATCATGTACATTTGGCTTCGATGACTCAGTGTGCAATAAAATAAAGATATTTTTTTTTTTTTTTTTTTTTTTTTTGGAGAAGTGACTATTTTTTTCAGCGTTAAATTATGAGTCAATATTTATATACATGTTAAAATTAAATGTAATATTATGCTTGTAAATTTTCATACTGTCCAAATGAACTTAAAATTTAATTAGAAAAAGCAATTATGGCTGACTTACGTGGTATAACTCCACCGAATCTGGACGGGTCTGAGGCAACGATTCTACTCTTGAGCGTCCTTTTGCCGACACCGTGAGAGCCCATAAGGACAAGAGTCTTACGCATGAAAGGCGGCATCCGAGCAACTTCTTCGTATAGAATGAGTTCTGCTTTATCGTATTCAACTGATTCTTTTGTTGAAAACATCATTTTACGTTTTCGCTTTGAGATCTGTTCCGAAACAGGGTTTATTATAACCTTCATTTAATGAAAATTACATTATTGGTAGGATGATTGAATTATAAACTATTAGTGATTTAATTCTTGACAGTATTTTAAAACCTTTTTATATTTAAAGGGTTTCCTATGAGTCAATGCTAAAAATGTGTCCACCCACAATCAAAAATAACACACACACACACCCATTAATAGAGGAAGAACTAAATCGATACACAAATCATTATTGATCTTTAGTGAGTACGAATTTGAAGGCAATAAATTGAACTTGATACTATTGAATTATTTAAGGTCTAAACTATTTGAGAAGAATATATAAATTGTTGACTAATAAAAATTTTTCTCTAAGAAAAGAAAATTTTAATTTCAGAATATTATAGTCGGCCATTTTGTGACCAAACTAATATTGCCATCATTTTTTTTATTAAACAATTAACTAGTAAAAAACTTTTTACTTGCCATTGTACCACAGATTCCAATTTTGTGAACGAAATCATATTCTTGCCTGACGAACGCCTTCCTTCTCTCCTCCAGAAGTTGGGAAGGAATGAGACCAGTTTTCCTCGAAGGGCCTCCCACCAACTGCGCTTGCCACCAATTCGGATCTGACTGATCTACTATCTGCATAATAATAATAATAATAATAATAATAATAATAATAATAATAATAATAATAATAATAATAATAATAATAATAATAACATATTGATATATATATATATATATATATATATATATATATATATATATATATATATATATATATATATATATATATATATATATATATATATATATATATATATATATATATATATATATATAATATGTTATTGTGTTTTAATCTTTTAGTGTTTTTAATTAATTATACGTTATTTTTATTGTCAGTGAAGTTCGTTAAATCCAAGATAAGTATGGTTTTAATTTAACCTAAGTAAATTTTACCGTTTTAAACTTACTATTTATTTTCTTCGATCTATTAAGTGAATTTCTGTAGTATAAATTTACTTCTTAATTTGTTTTAATAATTACAGCTTTAATATTTTCAAATTGATTTTAATAGTTTTAATAATTTTAGCAATAATTATTTTAATTGGTTTACTGTATTGTGTGTTAGCTTGTGTTCGTGAGTGCTTGCGCGAGTGAGTTGGTGCGTGCGTGTGTGTGTGTGAGCGTGCGTGCGTGATGGTTTTTTTTTTTTTTTTTTTTTTTTTTAATGCCTAATTTGAGTGGTCGTGGGGCTGGGCGTAGGCGGGGGTTTTCTATAACCTTTGCTAACGTTCGTGGCCTTCGATCTAATCTCGCGTCTGTTGAACACCACCTCACTACCTCTTGTCCTAACCTTTTGCTTCTGTCTGAGACCCAGCTGGACAGGGATTCTTTCTCTAGCAATCTTAATGTCTCTAACTACAACTTTTTTCACAATTTCCGTCTAAATGGTGGAGTCTGTGCCTATGTTAACATTAACACTCCTGTGACACGTCTCGTAAATCTAGAATCTCCTAATTTCGATGTTTTATGGCTTAAAATCTGTCTTCCTACTACTACAATTATCTTGTGTTTCTGCTACTGCTCCCCTAATGGAACAGATTTTCCTTTTTTTTTCAATATCTTACTACTACTCACGAGACTGTCACCTCTTCTCATCCAAATGCTGAAGTCCTCTATTTAGGGGATTTCAACGTACATCACACTGAAGTGGTTGGGTTCCTCTCATACTGATACAGGTGGGAGGGAGGCCAAATCATTCAGTATTCTTAACGATCTGGAGCAGTTGATTAGGGAACCCACACACATTCCAGATCGTCCTAACCAATTCTTGAATACACTTGATTTATGCTTCACCACTACTCCTTCTAGTTATAAATACACCATTTTCCCTCCTATTGGTAACTCTGACCATAATCTTATAGCTCTTAGTTATAATGCTTTCTCTCCAACAGCTCCACCATGCCCTAAACGTACTTTCTGGCACTTTAATCGGGCTAATTGGGGGGCAATGCGCCGCTTCTTTGCTAACTATCATTGGAGTGAATTTTGCTTTGTCTCGGGGGACGCTTCTGTCTCTGCTGAAAAGGTAGGGGCCGTAATCCTTGACGGGATGGGCAGATTCATTCCATCTTCAACTAAATCTTTTTCTCCTCAAAATCCTTGGTTCGATGG
>SEYY01011425.1:45000-52500 GCA_009176605.1 Armadillidium nasatum | reverse complement strand
GGATAAATCATTAACCTTTAAAAAAAAAAATCCATATCTCGCTTTTAAAAAAAAAGATTTTTATGTGTCAGAAATTTATCAACCCTCTTAATTAAGAACATTTTTCTACATAAAATTTCCAACTTTATTTTAAGAACAATTATATATATATATATATATATATATATATATATATATATATATATATATATATATATATATATATATATATATATATATATATATATATATATATATATATATATATATATATATATATATATATATTAGTGATAAAAAGCTTAATTCTCATCGTCAAAATCGGCATATTTTTTCTGAATCGTCATCGCCAATTTTCTGCAGATTGCTTTCCCGATAAATTTACATATAAAATGGCTTATTAATAATATCTCTGCTCCAACCTATTTTACTAAGAGTGAAAGGTTGTTTAGTAGTGAGGGCTACATATGCTCTTCAAGACGAAATCTTATTATCCCAGAAATTGGAGAAAAGACTATTTCTGCATCACAATTTAAGAACATCAAATTTAAAGTACTGGACATTTGCAAGGTTCCTCATATTCCCATATATTAAAAATTTTAAAATCGATGTTCTGAAGATACTTTATGGTGTCCCACTTGCTTTCAGCCTCAGACATGCGCTTATAGTTATCAAAGTACTAGTCATAAGTTAATAAAATTTGAAACAAGCAAACCTTGGTGTGTGAGACTCATGTTAACATCACAACAAGTGTTGGATGTGATCGCCATTAGTATCAAAGTACTCCTACACACGCTCTTAAATGTTAAGGGAGGTTGACGCCTTAGTCCCTTGGAAATCTTCACAGAACTACCCAATTTCGTATATGCTGACGTTGGATGTGTGGTAAGTGGCACGATCTCTGATGACTCTACATCGCTTCTCACAGACAAAGGTTTGTTCGTATCAAATTACTTTAAATGACGAGTACTTTGTTACCCATTATCGCATATCTGGGTCCGAGAACGAGTGGAGCAATCTTATGTTATACTTATATATTAAAATTACATGTATTTATTTACACATTTGAATAAAGAATAAAGGAAAAAAAATTTAATTCTTCCATATTATAAAATTGTTAAATTTATTAAAATAATGAAAATATTAAAATAATTTTTCAAATTCATCGTTAGAGTCATCGTCAAATTTACTTCAATCGTCATCATCATCGTAAAAAAAATTATTAATCATCAAATTACTAATATATATATATATATATATATATATATATATATATATATATATATATATATATATATATATATATATATATATATATATATATATATAATATATATATATATATATATATATATATAAGTAACATTTAAATTCTCTACTATTAAAATGAGAGATAGGATATATTTACAATAAATTTTTTTTACCTTTCCTTACTTTGCGACATTAGTACCATATCTAAAATAATAATAATAATAATAATAATAATAATAATAATAATAATAATAATAATAATAATAATACACTAAAAATCAGCTCTGATGAGTACAAAGGTAAGGGAGAGTTAAAAATATTCAGGAATTCTATGGCGTAGGAATGTTAGATAAATCAGTGATAAAAAAAAAATGCTCTTAGAATTTTAATGTGGTCAACTTTAATTTATATATATATATATATATATATATATATATATATATATATATATATATATATATATATATATATATATATATATATATATATATATATATATATATATATATATATATATATATATATATATATATATATATATATATATATATATATATATATATATATATATATATATATATATATATATATATATATATATATATATATATATATATATATATATATATATATATATATATATATATATAAAGGAATACGAAATCGGTCAAAGCTAAAAGGTGAAAAAAATCAGCCCGTGGAACGACTTCTCAGAAGGCTTGACTCTCAAAGACTTTTATTAATCTATTTCTAATCCCATTTAACTTCAAAGGACTAATCTGTGTAACGTAATTTACAACAATGGACAAACGTTTATAATTTAAATATTTTACCGTAAAAAATAAATAAATGTCCACTTAGAGAATTATTATTTTTTATTATTATTATTATTTTATTATTATTATTATTATTATTATTATTATTATTATTATTATTATTATTATTATTATTATTATTATTATTATTATTATTATTATTAGAAAAAAAGACTTAACTTGTTAGAAAGTCGAATTATGATGATTTTGAAAAGACACGGTTACAAAGTAGAGACAAACATATACACATACATACACACACACGCGGATGCACACACATACATACACCTGGCCTCGCTGTACTTCGGAAATGGAATGTAACAGGTGCATCACGTCAATATAATGAAAGGCATTGATGTAAATTCATTTATGAATGGCCAAGTCATTCATTATTTACACTATGACAAAATATTGCACTTTCTTCTCATATTTACTTCCACGAACTCCTGCGACGTACCTGAAGGAGTGGCCCCGGTTCTTAAGGCCATATTTTTATATTAAAATATACAAATTTGTTCTCAAGGCCAATAGAAACTTGGTGCAAGTTTTCAAACCTAACGTTCATATTATGAATTGAAGGTATTTAAATTGAAGAATATTTTTTTGTTTGGAACAACGAATGTTAAATCTTATTCAAAAATATTATTATTAAATAAATTTCACTTATGCTTACCTTAATAATAATAATAACACTTTAGTCTCACTTTCTTATCACGTCTTATAGCCTCAATTGGACACAACAACCAAATGATTAACAAATAACAGCGTAAAGAAACTACCTTGTGGAATAGCTCTCTGGCTTGTGTGGCTTTTCTACAACGAGCGTTACCTGTGTTAGTCCAAAATTGAGTTGCCAGATAGCGATTTACAAACCGTGCAAGAGTCAAACAATTCATGTGACACACAAACACCTTACGGAATGCTACAATTTATTGTGTACCTTTGCAATTAAATTAAAAATATATTATTTTAACATAAGTGCGTTATAAACTTTAAGATAAATAACTAACAAGGAAAACTGGCATTAATCAAGAAATTGATTTTTGTAAATATAAGAAAAATTTTCCTTCTAAAAGTGTCAACGAAGGATAAACAAAACCTAAACAATTATTTAATCACTAAAATATTTCTACTATTTATAACTTAGGCTTTTCTTTTAATTCCAAACACGAAAACAACATTAGATCATCATATATATATATATATATATATATATATATATATATATATATATATATATATATATATATATATATATATATATATATATATATATATATATATATATATATATATATATATATATATATATATATATATATATTATATATATATATAGGTCAGACTTTGATATCCATAAATATTTCAAAAACTACTAAACGTACGTTAAAAAGGATCACATTTTTGGAATCCTTGTTGAATTTTGAGAAAGAAAATTGTAAAAGATCTGAAAATAAGTTTTAAAAAAAAAAAAAAAAAAAAAAAAAAAAAAAAAAAAAAATTTATTATTATTATATTATTATTATTATTATTATTATTATTATTATTATTATTATTATTATTTAGTTTTCTATCGAACTTAATTCGACATCATAACCTGAACTACCGACGTTTGCCGTGTGATACAGGCCTAACTGATTCATAGACCGTTGCCGTGGAATACAAACCTACTGTTTTATTACACCATATATATATATATATTATATATATATATATATATATATATATATATATATATATATATATATATATATATATATATATATATATATATATATATATATATATATATATATATATATATATATATATTACAATTTGTTATTCATTCGCGAAATTTATCTTACTCCAAATTCGCGAAATTTATATCAGAAAAAGATACGGTGCCAGACGTACGATTTTCTAAAATGTATCAAAAAACTATAAATTTCGAACTTATTAAAATTATTATACGATTTTTTTTTTATTTCCCAATTTTTCTTTCTCAAAATTCGCCAAGGATTTCAAAAATATAATCCTTTTTAACGTACGTTTAGTTTTTTTGTAATATTTATGGATATCAAAGTAAAGTCTGGCCATATATATATATATATATATATATATATATATATATATATATATATATATATATATATATATATATATATATATATATATATATATATATATATATATATATATATATATATATATATATATATTAATGTCCAAAATACAAATCAATGCTTAATTTTAATAATGATCATTGCGCAGTATATATTTACTGTACTATCACGTAACCGCTCAACTCATTGATATATATATATATATATATATATATATATATATATATATATATATATATATATATATATATATATATATATATATATATATATATATATATATATATATATATATATATATATATATATGTATGTGTGTGTGTGTGTGTGTGTGTGTGTGTGTGTGTGTGTGTGTGTGTGTGTGTGTTTTAAACCAGTTAATTAAAGAAAATCAAAACCCTGGCAGCATCTTTGAATCTCTCAGGTAAATTAGTTAAGTTTAGTGTCACTGAATAATCATGAATCTAAATGAATAAAATACATATTATTTGATTATTTATTTTTTTACCTTATTATTATTATTATTATTATTATTATTATTATTATTATTATTATTATTATTATTATTATTATTATTATTATTATAATATAAATTGATATTAACACGGAGAAATTTTGTAAATAAATAGATAACATAATAACAACAACAACAACAACAGCGACAACTACTGTTACTACAACTACTACTACTAATAATAATAGTAATACTAATAATAATAATAGTAGTAGTAGAAGTATTAACAATAACAGTAGCAGTGGTAGTAATATGAATGAGAAACATGAAAAGCATGAAGCATTGGGTACATATTGAATAGTGTGTGAATCAACCGTGTTAATTAAATCCTTAAGTTCAAAAGAATTATACTTATGATGAATATTTCTTTAATATGACTCAGCAAGAGGAAAATAACAAATAAAAAAATCTGCCGAGTGAATGCGGTACAGATAATGAAAATACTCACCAAAGATTTGAGTAATAGTATGGGGACTGGAGTATCATTAACAAGTATTAGCAAAATCTTTACTCACAGTAATGGAGGTAGTTATGTTATTAATTTTAAATCTGTATTTTTTTCACCTTAGTTGGTATTAAATCCTTCAAAGGTTTGATGAGTTCGAATCACTCTGATATTTACTATATATCACAAAAGTTCTGTTTTGTTCCTGTACAATAGCAGATATTCATGATGTTTGATTAATTCTTAAAATGTGTAATACATACAATCAGTATGTATTGGTGGTAGATTTCAACTAACTCCTTTAAAGTTTTTGCATTATAAAACTATATTTTATTATCTGCTTAGTTGAGTAAATGAAGGCAGCAATTCTTGTAACAGAGAAAAACAGGGACGATCTACAGGGTCATTCACATCGATGATTATAAACTTCGACAGATGGAAGGTGACATCATCACAATGAAATTCCACCAAATAAATATAGCACCGTAAACCGCTGGTTAACGTGACATAGAGGAGATAATGTGGGGAATGATACAAACACCGTACACCATAAATACAGACGTTGCATTTTTCATAGGAAGGATCCATGACTATAGTGTTACAAAAATAATGGTAAGTGACATCATTACGGGCACATCTCGTATACTGATCGTCAATTGCTATCATTAATAACTTCAATACTCGGATGACGTATACATGACGAAATAGACATGGTCGAACATACGTGGAAAAGTTCCACTCGGGTAGCATGCTCAGCGTCATGCCACAATTTACTGACGGGGAGTACGCCGATATCGTATTGTGTATTTCTACTGTAACGTTAATGTCCATGCGGTGACAAGGAAATACCGACAAAAGTATCCAGGGAGAAGCCAGCCATCGCATCCCGAATACACCTCCTGTTTCCGAAGTGTGCTTCTCCGGTGTGGACTCCGAACGCCAGTGGTGGGCGTTTTGTCCTAAGAACGTGTCATCGATCCTTTTCTGGCTGACCCACGTCATAGCACCATATGCATTGCAAAGCAGCAGAAAGTATCTCAGAGCTTCGTTTGTCGAGTGTTGAGCCACGAGGGGCCGTACCCATACTTTCGCCAGATAGTCCATGAGCTTCGCACCTGTGATGTCCCTAGGAGACTGCAGTTCTGTCTGTGGTAGCTGGATCAACATGTGCGGTACGCTACATTCTTCCCACATGTGATATGGATGGAAGAGGCCACCTTCACCAGGGAAGGTATAACCCACATGTGGTACGACCGCGTTGCTTCCAGCTGCGCAACAGTGTCAACGTTTGGGGCAGGATTTGGAATAACATTGCCCCAGCTAAATATCTTGGAAGGGCCCTGACAAGGACGTCGTACCTTGAGTATATCGACTAGGACCTGTGCGACATACTGGACGATATGCAGCTTGATCGTGTGTTCCGTATGTTGTTTCAGCACGAAAGAACCCCACCCCATCGATAGAGGCACGTAGCCCGCTGGCAAAATATTAACTACCTGCACAATTGAGTCGGCATATATATATATATATATATATATATATATATATATATATATATATATATATATATATATATATATATATATATATATATATATATATATATATATATATATATATATATATATATATATAATCCTTTTGACTTTAATTTATGGGGTCATCGAAATCAGCTGGTGTAGGAGAAGAAAATTACCGCAGTTGCAACCAAAATGGTGCGCTGGTGAGAGTTGTGAATCTAGGGCTTACATTTCAAACACCTGTTGTAATGACATCCCCTTCCTATGATACCTGCTACGTAATAAACTATGGTATATGGTGCTTCTTCATTCTCAAATTGTCCTCTTGAAATCATGTAAGCGAGCGGGTTACAGCTCAATATGTATTCGATAGAATTTCCTAGTGATGATGTTACCTTCCATCTGTCTAAGTTTGTAAACATCGATGTGAGTCACTCTGTATAATGATCTTCAACATCAACAAATCGGTTACATGAAATGTAAAGTTAATGGGTATTTATCTTGATCCTCAAAACAAATGTTTATTTAATTATTTCTTTAATATATCACACTCAAATTAAAGGCTAATTTACCAGATACACTGTTTGAAAACATGCAAGATAAAGTTGATCTGCAAAGCAGAAGAAAGAAGAGTGTTAGATACCAACAGAGTTTGAGTTGTGTTTTTTCGAAATAAGAAAAGGTATACTACGGCTTAGTTGAGTTGGAAGGAGACAGAGAAGAACGAATAACTTCAAAATCATCTAAAATGGAATTTGAGGAGACTGTAAAGATTTTAGCTTTTGCAGAAGAAAAGATAACAGTGGTGCCGCAAGAAGAAAAAGGTTACTTTTTGTCACTTTGAGTAAAATGAGGAGGATGAACCAGTAAG
>SEYY01011425.1:17500-40000 GCA_009176605.1 Armadillidium nasatum | reverse complement strand
TGTGTCAGTTACAAATGGAGAATACCCAGGTAATTGTAATCTTCGGAGTTCCTCAAGTAATTGCATTGTGCCAAGTTGTTCAAGTCTTGAAACACTTGAAAGAACTTTTCATGTATTCCTCTATTCCTTGCGACTCTATCTTGTTTCGTTCACAATTCACTTTCCTATTACTAGGTTCAAGACTCCATCAAACCATTACCATTTGGTTTTGAACCTTCACTATTGTCAATCATTTCCTTCATAAAAAAATCATTTGTCAGTCTTTCATCCTTTATTCTAAGTATGTATTCACATAATCTCAGTGCTCATTGTTAAACAAATTCCAAACATCTCTCCATGTAGAACGTATCTCATATTTTTATATTTCTAATTCAATGCATTTTCTTCACTACACAAATATGTCGTAGGTTTTTCATTTCAAAAACGTTAAACCTTTTGTTTCGTCTTGGAGTTTAATGTTTTAATTTCACATACATTCAGAACAATTAGAACAAAAATAAATTTACTAGATAGCTTTCTAGATAATTTTCCATATTTCTTTACGATTACTTAATACTCTATGACCAACCTCTATAATCCTATGACCAACCTCTTCTTTCATCATTCCGAAAGTTCCTTTATCAATCCTTTAGTAGTTGAAAACTATAGAGTCAGCTAAGTTTTCCCCTTCAATTTTGTTTTCCCACCCACACTGACCTTCGTCTCCTCGAGCTTTGCATTTATTTTTATAACTTTACTTTTAGCTAGATATTAGCAAGTTTTTCTTTTGAATCAGCCAGCAATTCAGTATCTTAAGCAAGCAGTAGAGTGCTGATCTTCCAATTATCTTTTTGAAAATTTATATAGGCTTTTTTCATAATTTTATCCATATCCCCAACTGCACTACCAATTTAGGTATTAAATAACCATGGGACATAATACCAGAGGTGGGCGCGCAAATTTTAAAATTTAGAGCGCAAACTTTTGAAAAACTTTGTCCGCAAATGCAAAAGCGCACATTTTTTTCAAAAATTTAGTCCGCAAATGCAAAAGCGCAAATGTCCGCAAATAAAAAAAAATTTTTAAAGTGCAAATTTTGGAGCGAAAAAAAAAAAAAAAAATAGAGCGCTAGGATGGAAAGATAATAATAATAATAATAATAATAATAATAATAATAATAATAATAATAATAATAATAAATTTTTAAAAATATATATATATATATATATATATATATATATATATATATATATATATATATATATATATATATATATATATATATATATATATATATATATATATATATATATATATATATATATATATATATAAAATTTAATATTCTGTCAGAAAGAACATATGCGTATCCCTTTGGGATACGCAACATATGATTATTATTATTATTATTATTATTATTATTATTATTATTATTATTATTATTTTTATTATTATTATTGTTATTATTATTATTATTATTATTATTATTATAATTATTATTATTATTATTATTATTATTATTATCATTATCATTATAATTCGTTTTTTATTACTAATTATGTCATTAGAAATTATTATTGCTATTATTATTATAATTATTATTACTATTACTATTATTATTAGAATTTTCATTTTTTATTGACATTATTATTAATATTATTACATAAATTCTCCTTTTTATTATTATTATTACTATCATTCTCATTTTCTATTATTATTATTATTATTAGTAGTAGTAGTAGTAGTATAATTATTATTATTATTATTATTATTCATTATTATTTTGATTATTATTATTATTAATTATTATTGTCATTGTTATTATTATTATAATTCTCATTGTTTTTATTATTATTATTATTATTATTATTATTATTATTATTATTATTATTATTATTATTATTATTATTATTATTATTATTATTATTATTATTATTATTATTATTATTATTATTATTATTATTATTATTATTATTACATTGTACCATAATTACTGCTGTTGATATAATCATAAAGTATTTATATTACGGGTACTATAATCATTATAATTATGTGACAATTCTCTCAATTTTTAGTTAAAATTTGCAGGATTATATAATATATATATGAGGCATAGATATTATTATTATTATTATTATTATTGTTATTATTATTATTATTATTATATGAAGATATAGATGGAGTTCATAGGAAAGACAAAGATATTGGAAAACAATATATATATATATATATATATATATATATATATATATATATATATATATATATATATATATATATATATATATATATATATATATATATATTATATATATATATTTCACTACTCATTGTCTCCCACAAAACTGCAGGGTTGTGTCAGTTACAAATGGAGAATACCCAGGTAATTGTAATCTTCGGAGTTACTCAAGTAATTGCATTGTGCCAAGTTGTTCAAGTCTTGAAACACTTAAAAGAACTTTTCATGTATTCCTCTATTCCTTGCGACTCTATCTTGTTTCGTTCACAATTCACTTTCCTATTACTAGGTTCAAGACTCCATCAAACCATTACCATTTGGTTTTGAATCTTCACTATTGTCAATCATTTCCTTCATAAAAACCTCATTTTTCAGTCTTTCATCCTTTATTCTAAGTATGTATTCACATAATCTCAGTGCTCATTGTTAAACAAATTCCAAACATCTCTCCATGTAGAACGTATCTCATATTTCTATATTTCTAATTCAATGCATTTTCTTCACTACACAAATATGTCGTATAGGTTTTTCATTTCAAAAACGTTAAACCTTTTGTTTCGCCTTGGAGTTTAATGTTTTAATTTCACATACATTCAGAACAATTGGAACAAAAATAAATTTACTAGATAGCTTTCTAGATAATTTTCCATATTTCTTTACGATTACATAATACTCTATGACCAACCTCTATAATCCTATGACCAACCTCTTCTTTCATCATTCCGAAAGTTCCTTTATCAATCCTTTAGTAGTTGAAAACTATAGAGTCAGCTAAGTTTTCCCCTTCAATTTTGTTTTCCCACCCACACTGACCTTCGTCTTCCTCGAGCTTTGCATTTATTTTTATAACTTTACTTTTAGCTAGATATTATCAAGTTTTCTTTTGAATCAGCCAGCAATTCAGTATCTTAAGCAAGCAGTAGAGTGCTGATCTTTCAATTATCTGTTTGCAAATTTATATAGGCTTTTTCATAATTTTATCCATATCCCCAACTGCACTACCAATTTAGGTATTAAATAACTATGGGACATAATACTATCTAATTTTCTCTTCAATTTTAACTTTTTGACATTCTTCTTTTACTCATACAGCATTAGCAATTACTTAAGCTATTTCCACTATCCTTCTTAGACTTCTGTATCATTCAGAATCTTCATACCAGTTAGAACATCTTCCCTCTTATCTCTCACTATATATATATATATATATATATATATATATATATATATATATATATATATATATATATATATATATATATATATATATATATATATATATATATAAATATATTATTATTATTATTATTATTATTATTATTATTATTATTATTATTATTATTATTATTATTATTATTATTATTATTACTCGGTCAAATTAAAGTTAATTAACAAAAATATGAAAATAATTTTCCTACTTTTGTACCTAACTAAAGGATGGTAATTAGCAGAGGTGGGCGCGCAAATTTTAAAATTTAGAGCGCAAACTCAAAAGCGCAAATTTTAAAAACTTTGTCCGCAAATGCAAAAGCGCACATTTTTTCAAAAATTTAGTCCGCAAATGCAAAAGCGCACATGTCCGCAAATAAAAAAAAAATTTTTTAAAAAAAAAAAAAAAAAAAAAAAAAAAAAAAAAAAAAAAAAAAAAAAAAAATTAGCGCTAGGATGTAAAGATGAATTATTTTTAAATTTTATTTGATAAATGCAAATTATATAACAAAAAATGAGAAAGAATTTATTATTATTTATTCAGCCATCTATGATCTCTTCCTCCTCGTAGCTCTCCTCTTGCATTCTGAAAAGGGTCATATTCCCTTTCATGAAAATAAATTTTTCAAAATTGCTGGATGCAATGGCTGCCCTCTTTGGTCTTAGAATGTCAGAGCCTTGACTAAACAACTTCTCCACGGCCGCTGAGCTGGGTAATGGGGTATTATACTTCATAAACAAGTCCACCCAGACCTCTTGGTATTCACATGGAAAAAGGTTCCTAGTGAGAGGGGTATTGTGGTGAACATTCTACTGCATCCCAGCTATCCAAGGTTTGCCGCAACTTCTCCTCCAGAGGTGTCTGCTGGATATATGGGGCCTTCAGTTTCTGAAAAATTTAGAAATGGTATCAAGAACTCAAATCTTTTTAAGTTTCATTTGAACATTATGTCAGAATATATATATATATATATATATATATATATATATATATATATATATATATATATATATATATATATATATATATATATATATATATATATATATATATATATATATATATATATATACTATATATATATATATATATATATATATATATATATATATATATATATATATATATATATATATATATATATATATATATATATATATATATATATATATATATATATATATATATATATATATATATATATATATCATCATCATCATCATCATCATCATCATCATCATCATCACCGTCCAAACCGGTAGGCTGACGCCTGTCGGGTGCTACTCCTCCAAAATTTTCTCCACGCATTTCTGTCCTCAAACATTCGGTTGTCTTCCACCTTTTCCAGTGTCTTTTTCCTTCGTTGTATGGCTTCTTCTACCGCCTCCATCCATCTCTTCCTTGGTTTTCCCGCCGGTCTCCTTCCTTCTGGTCTCCATTCCAGCATCTCTCTCAGTCTCTCTCCCTCCCCCATTCTCTTCACGTGACCAAACCATCTCAGTTGGTTTCTTTCTATGCATTCCAAAATTGATTCCACCCCAAGTTTCCTCTCTCACCAGTTCACTCCTCATTCTATCTCTCAGTGATATATATATATATATATATATATATATATATATATATATATATATATATATATATATATATATATATATATATATATATATATATATATATATATATATATATATATATATATATATATATATAGGATAAGAGATGCTTAAAGTTTGTTCTAAATTATAAAAATAGCTCACCTTAAATGGGTCCATTTCAGATTCATTCCCATCACCTTCAGTGCCTTGATGTGGAGGAGTAAAATTCGATGCAATATTACACTTTATTTCCTCCAATATCCTCGTCTTGACAGCTGGATACTTCCCCTCATTTAACCTATGTGCCACTCCGAGTTTGAAGTGAGGGTGCAGAGCTGTTGCCATAAGTAAATCACAATCATCAAAAATCCTGCTGAACCTCGGTTCAAATCCCTTTTCTTTCCCTTTGTTTGGCTTTGGCTGCTTTAGTAAGTAGTTGACTAAGCTTTTGGCATAGTTAAGTTTTTTCACCTCTCGTTGCAATTCCACGAGATTGTCCTTGAGGAGGAAGAGGTTAGGCAATAGAACCCCCGCGTACGCATTCTTCTCATCCTGCAACATATCCAGCCTAACAGCAATAGGCGTCATTATTTCGATGTACTCGGAAATTACCTCCTTGTCAGTTTTATTAAATATTGGAAGACAAGGCTTTTGTTCCATACAAATAAACCAATAAACAAAATATTCAATAAACCATATATATATATATATATATATATATATATATATATATATATATATATATATATATATATATATATATATATATATATATATATATATATATATATATATATATATATATATATATATATCTTTTATTATCGAGGACAATTTGATATTTTTTAAATATCGATATTTTTTTTATATATCGGCATTCCTAGTTTAAGTATTAACTTTTAATTAGCAGAAAGAGTAATAAAATTTGGCTGATTAAATAAGAAACTGAAATATAAGCCCAAAATTGTTTTTTATTAAGAAAAATGATGAAGCGCAAATTGGTAAGCGCTAATTTCAAAAAACTTCCGCAAAAGCGCAAAATATTTTTTAAAGCGCAAATTTGCGCTTTTGCGCTCTTAAAAAAGTTGTTAAGCGCAAAATGCAAAAGCGCACATTTTCGAAATTTAGCGCAAAACGCAAAAGCGCAAAAAAAAATTTAAAGCGCAAATTGCGCTTTTGCGCTTTTGCGCTTCATTTTGCGCTTATGCCCACCTCTGGTAATTAGGATGAATTTTTCAATCGCTGAAGGAGGTGGTCGTTCTTGCGTAAGACTTGAAGCATTATACAAGATACAGATATAAAAAGGTGATCGGATAAACCCAGAATAAGGGGAAGGAAAAGAAGTTAGGAAAAGATTAAGATGTTGGGTTCATCACCGGAGCAGTCAGGGATACGGTTAGGGAGATGCACAAACTGATCAAGATTGTTCTGGATAGAAAATTGATATTCGAGTTCACCAGCTGGATCATGAGAACTAGATGAAAGCCATTGGTGGTGGTGAACATTGAAATCGCCTAAAATGATGATTTCGGAGAAAAAAGAAGAAGAAAGAATGCGTTCTATTTTGGAGTTAAGGTATTCAAAGAATTTTAGATAGTCTGTAAAGTTAAGAGATAAGTAGACAAAACAAATGAAATAAGCTGTAGAGCTGCAAGAGAGTTTAAGCCATTAAGTAGATAATCAGAAGACTCCAAATTAGAGACACGAGAACAGACACATCGTTGCGCACGTATTGAGGATATAGACAGTAGGAGGAAAAAGAGTAGGGTTTGTTGTCAGAGTGCTCAGACACCAGAGTTTCAGTTAAGAACAAGAGATGAAGTCTAGAAGAAGAGAAATGATGTTTGACAAAAGGGAAAATAGACAAGAGACCTCGAATGTTGCAGAAATTAATGAAAAAAGAAATCCGTGCACCAGGGCAAGTCGGCAACAAGGTCTTGGTGGCACCAACTCCTTCACCGGAGGCCACCAACTTCCAAGTGGTGATGGGGGAAGGGGTGGATGAGGAACTTTATTTGAAAATAGCCCCTCCAATCTTCTCAGAGGTAGTTTTATGTTTCGCCATTTTGATTTATTTTAATAGATAATGTACGTGTATGAGATCGTAAATTTGTACGGCACATGTGAAGAAGAGAGAAGGTTGTGGGAGCATAGGCACTACAATATGAGTCAATACCATCTGAGAAGGTGAAACGGGAAAATATCTCCCCACGGTTAAGCCCAGTGGGGGGATAATTTTATTGCTTCGGACGGCGCTACGTCCTCCCCCCCCTCTATATATATATATATATATATATATATATATATATATATATATATATATATATATATATATATATATATATATATATATATATATATATATATATATATATATATATATATATATAATCTTTCTGGTTACTCTTCCTCTTGCCCTTTCTAGCATTTTGAAAAAAATGTCAACTCTAACTTTGCTTCTACCTCTTTCCCTCCTCTAGTTCCTTCTGATGGCACAACTGCCATTTTACCTTCTACTAAAGCTGAACTCTTCGCTCAAAATTTTGCTTCTAACTCTACCTTAGACGATTCCGTAGCTGTTCCTCCTCTTCAACCCCCTCCAACTCATTATGCCTAATATTATAATTTCTTCTAAAGATGTCATTTCTGCTCTCTCTGAGCTTAACACTAAGAAGGCGTATGGTCCTGATGGTATTCCTCCTGCGGTTCTCAAAACTTGTGCTTCCGAGCTTGCACTCTGCCTTGGTAAACTATTTCGTCTTTGCCTTTCTACTTCGACCTTCCCTTCTTACTGGAAACGTGTGCTCATTCAGCCTGTGCTGAAGAAGGGGAACCCATCTCAACCCTCTAACTACCGTTCAATTTCTTTAACCTCCATTCTTTCTAAAGTTTTCGAATCTATCCTTAACAGAAGATTTGGAAACATCTCAATTCTTCTTATCTTATCTCTGATCGCCAATATGGCTTTCGTAAAGAACGTTCTACTGGTGATCTTCTTTCCCTACTTTCTGACTCTTGGTCCTCCGCTCTCCGGGGTTTCGGTGAGTCTTTCGCTGTGGCGCTAGACATATCGGAAGCCTTCCATAGAGTCTGGAACAAAGCTTTGATTTCCAAACTTCCCTCTTTCGGAATCTATCCTTCTCTCTAATTTCCTTTCCGGTCGTTCTATTGTAGCTGCTGTAGACGGCCACCATTCTTTTTATAAACCTATTTATAGATCCTCAAGGATCTGTCTTATCTCCAACTCTTTTTCTGATTTTCATCAATGATCTTCTCTCTATTACTTTGTCTCCTATACTCTCCTATGCTGATGATTCCACCCTTCATTACTAATTTCAATTTTAAAGACGTCCATCCTAACAGTAGTTAATAGATTCAAGAAGGATGGCCTTGGAGCAACTGACCTCTGATCTTTCTCGTAATTCAGATTGGGGCTGAGAAAACATGGCCGTTTTCAATGCCTCAAAAACTCAATTCCTCCATCTTTCCACTCGACACAATCTTCCACACAATTATGACATCTTCTTCGAAAAACACTCAACTCAAACCTTCATTTATTCTCAATATTCTCGGTGTTTATTTTTCTCTTGATCTTTCTTGGAAAGATCACATTACTTTTCTCTCTAAACAAGCATCTAAGAGGTTGGTGTTCTGAGGCTCCTTCGTGGTTTTTCTTACGCCACCCCAGTTGCTTGCTCTCTATAGGGGTGTTGTTCGCCCCTGTTCGCTCTTTTCGAAATGGTGTAGTTTAAGGCTTCTCGTCTTATCAATTCTCCCGCTCTTACTAGCTCTCTTCAATCTCTTTCTTCCCGTCGAATTGTTGCGTCACTCTCTCTATACTATCGCTATTACAACGGACACTGCTCTTCTGAACTCTCTCGTCGCATACCTCCTCCATTGAGAAGGACTCGTGCGTCACGACTTTTTACACAGTCTCATCCATTCTCTGTCCAACTCTCCCACCCCAGACTTAACCGCTATGCTCAATCTTTCATATACTCTACTGGTATCGTCTGGAGCACACTCCCTTTATCTGTTTTCCCAACTTCCTTTGACTTGGACATTTTTAAATGCCGTTATCGGGTCACGTCGGCCATTAGCTACCAGGTTCCGAATGCTCCCCAACTCTGGTGGATATTGGTAGACCTCCGGCCTTTGCCCACCAGAGGATATATATATATATATATATATATATATATATATATATATATATATATATATATATATATATATATATATATATATATATATATATATATATATATATATATATATATATATATATATATATATATTATTATATTATTATTATTATTATTATTATTATTATTATTATTATTATTATTATTATTATTACTATATTATTATTATTATTATTATTATTATTATTATTATTATTATTATTATTATTATTATTATTATTATTATTATTATTATTATTATTATTATTATTATTATTATTATTATTATTATTATTATTATTATTATTATTATTATTGCAGTGAAATAGGCTTGTTTGAAGTTGAAAATATTTGCCAGAAATTATAGGATCAGCTTCAAATTTGTTTGCCTTGTTTTTTTTTCACAGTTTAACATTCCTCCCCAGGAGGGAGTGCCCTGGGGTCCACAGACTGAAAACCACAGTTATAAAGAACAATAATGAGTTCATATTTCAAAAGAACATCGAATCCCCTGAAAAAATATTTATGGGATTGACAGTCATTCATGAACAAAAAAGAAATTTACTCGAATTTTTTAGATTATAATAATTATAATTTAATTTTGGAAATCATTTTGTAACTAATAATAAAAGTATGGCATTAAACTAAGTTTTCTTTGGTAAATCTTAGGGTAACTAATATATATATATATATATATATATATATATATATATATATATATATATATATATATATATATATATATATATATATATATATATATATATATATATATATATATATATATATATATATATATATATATATATATATATATATATTTTTCACCCTTTGACCGTCTTCATAGAGTCGGCGACATTTCGCTCAGAAACACTCTGATCCGCGCCCAGCCTACTCCACAGGTCTTCCAAGGTTGAGATATTCCAGGATACCCTGGAGTGTTGAGTTGTAGGGCAAGTTAATAGAAAATAAGACACAGTCTCCGGTGATGTCCCGCACCTGGACCAGACGGGGAAATTGGTGTGATTTAATTTGGAATTTGTATTTGTAGTGTTGGAGGTTTTGGTGTTGACCCCATCTCAGCTTGGCAAATGTTGCTTGTGTAAGGATGGGGGAGAATGTCAATTGTTTTTGAGGTGTTAGGGGTGCGAATATTGAGAATGTTGTTGGGCTTGCGCTGCCTTAGATAGGTGTCTGTAAGGATGGTGTGGATATGTTTGATGTGGGAGACATTGATAGGGGGGGGGGAAGAGGGATATTGTTATGGATAAATCTGTAGAAATGTGCGGAAGATGATGGAGGTTGTTTCAGTATTTATTTGTTTGGGTTTGAGAGGACGGTATGGCAAAGGTGATTGGGCAATAGTGTTTTAGAGTACAATTGTGTGTGTACCTGTCATTTCTAAGTGTGAAGTTAATGGAAGAATTTTTGTTTCATCATGTAGGTGTTGTTGTGGAGTAGTTGACTTGCATCCAGTTGTTATTCTGAGGGCTTTATTCTGTGTGATTTGTAGTTTATTTATGTTTTGTTTGGAAAGTAATAGGTGCCATAAAGGGGCTGAGTAGTTAAGGAAGGGGCGTATGAATTGTTTGTGTGTTGTGATGGCTATGTGTTGACGATTGTGTATGTGTGCATTAGCTATGATTTTTAGTGCGTTTAATTTTC
Organism: Armadillidium nasatum; assembly: GCA_009176605.1. Classification (NCBI taxonomy): domain Eukaryota; kingdom Metazoa; phylum Arthropoda; class Malacostraca; order Isopoda; family Armadillidiidae; genus Armadillidium; species Armadillidium nasatum. The sequence continues at coordinate 29,131 of SEYY01011425.1, read as the reverse complement.
CGTTTGCGGATGAAGTGATATTTTGTTTGTGTTTAGAGAATGTAAGGTGAGGGTCTAATGTTATTCCCAATATCATTTTGGGTATTTGTTTTGGGGGATAAGTGTGTTGTTTAGTAGGGAAATTTACATAACTCTTTGAATAACACGTAAATTTTTGAAATGCTTCATCTTCCAGAAAATAAAATAAAAATAAAACTAATAAAATGGAAATAAAAAAAAAATATATAAATATATATATATAATATATATATATATATATATATATATATATATATATATATATATATATATATATATATATATATATATATATATATATATATATATATATATATATATATATATATTATATATATATATATATATATATATATATATATTATAGGAGTGTCTTCATAATATTTTGTAAATTTTATTATTCTTTGGCATGTATTAGTTAATAACATAGAAAATCGATTGTGAATATCTCTCGCGACCTTCAGACCACTTTCCAAATCAGGATTTACATTTGTTAATTTCCGAAATTGCATTTTCACTTTCACGAAAATAAAGCCGCCACTTCGCGAAATTGTACACTACATATATATATATATATATATATATATATATATATATATATATATATATATATATATATATATATATATATATATATATATATATATATATATATATATATATATATATATATATATATATATATATATATATATATATATATATATATATATATATATATATATATATATATATATATATATATATATATATATATATATATATATATATATATCCTCCTGTGGGCAAAGGTCAGAGACCTACCAAATTCTACCGGAGTTGGGAAAAATCTATCCTGGTCGATGGTGGCCGAAATGTCCAGATACACGGCATTTGAAAGTATGCAAGTCAAAGGAAGTTGGGAAAACAGATGAAGGGAGTGTGTTCCAGACTTTACCAGTAGAGTATATGTAAGATTGAGCATAGCGGTTAAGTCTGGGGTCGGAGAGTTGGACAGACAAAAGGATGAGGCTGTGTAGAAAGACGTGTGCACGAGCTCTTCTCAATGGAGAAGGTATGCGACAAGAGCGTTCAGATGAGCAGTGTCCGTTGTAATAGCGATAGTATAGAGAGAGTGACGCAATAATTCGACGAGAAGAAAGAGATTGGAGAGAGCTAGTAAGAGAAGGAGAGTTGATGAGACGAAAAATCCTAGACTCCACCCTCTCAAGATAATAATAATAATATATATATATATATATATATATATATATATATATATATATATATATATATATATATATATATATATATATATATATATATATATATATATATATATATATATATATATATATATATATATATATATATATATATATATATTAGGGATGGAGCGATACCAAAATTTTTACCGATACCGATACCGATACCGGTATCGGTATCGGAAAATATGCCGATACTACTACCGATACCGATACCGATACTTTACTCTTATCCAAAAATTTTGCCGATACCGATACCGGTATCGGAAAATATGCCGATACTTGCCGATACCGATACCGATACCGATACTTCACTCATCCATATATATATATATATATATATATATATATATATATATATATATATATATATATATATATATATATATATATATATATATATATATATATATATATATATATATATATATATATATATATATATATATATATATATATTCTATATATATATATATATATATTCTGGTGTGAACAATCCAGTGGCTTCCAATTTCTATAAAAAAATTTGAAAATGAAAGGCCAAATTGATAGTTAACATATTGTAGTACACGGCGTTTGAAAGTTAGCAAGTCAAAGTAAGTTTGAAAAATAGGTCAGATGAGAATGCTCTAAACTTTACCAGTTGAATATATACAAGACAGACAATAGCAGTTAAGCCTGTGTTCAAAGAACAAGAAAGGAAAAATATTTTAAGGTATAGTGAATTTTTATTTAATATTTATATTTGAAAAGAAGGAGGAAATAAAGAAAAAAAAGATCTAAATAATTTGTGAAGTAACAAAGAATAGAAAAGTTTTTTGCTTTGGTATTTTCAAAATAATTTAAAGAAATACTTAAAGTTTGAAATAATAATTATTTCAATTTTTTATCACATTCTGAACTTCACATTTCACATGAATAAAAACCTGAAATTATTTTATTCCAAATTTAAAATAAATACGTAAAAACTAACTACTTTAAACCCGAAAATGAAACTAAAGAAGCAGACTTGAATGATTTACCACAGATCCAAACAAAAGCACAAGCCTTTGAAGTGTCAGTCTGTGCATGGGACAAACATGGTTTAAAGATTTTACAGCAAAAGCTTTCAGTGAGACCAAAAATGCATTCGATTAAGTTATTCCAATATTTCTTACCAGTTTCTTATTGCTTGCGCAAGCCTCCTAAGTTCATAAATTTAACTGCCTCACCAATGTTTATGTAATGACATTAGTTGGTGTTGCCTGCTGGACAGTAAGACCATACGGCTTTCTTCCAGGCTTAGTTCATATTCTAACGGTGATTATCTTTAATTTTGTTTCTGAGTCTTATGTGATTATATTTTATATTTATGTATCTTGCTTTTGCATCATAATTTTGCCTTAAGGTTTAGGCCACTATTTATTATTTCTTGGAAACGCTTCTATCTAGTGTTAAGTCATTAATAAAATCTAGCACTTCTCCTGGATTGGACTGGCAGCTGTTTGTTTACTTATGGGAATTCTTCCCAAGTATGTGCGGAACCCAATTTTGATATTCATTAGTTTCTACTGTTTTACCAGAGGAGGAAGTCATTCTTTGGGCTTCGTTCTGACTATTCAAATAGTCTCTGTGTTTCTTATGGTTCTTCCTCCAAACATAAGAGTGTTATATCTAATCTTGTTTTCAATAGCCTGGGTAATTTTAGTTCCAATGGATATTTCTCATATAGTTTTTTCAGTAGTTTTGAGCGCGTAGTTTTATTTACAAAGTCTTTCTTTGTGAAAAAATTTAAATAAAAAAAAATAAAAAATTTACGTAAAACTTATAGTAAAAGAAACAATTCACAATTTCAATTTTCAACACATGATAGAAAATAAAAAAATAAAAAATTATGCATTGAATTTCAATATTATAATAAATCATGTCGAATATAGAATCAAAATTTAAAGAGATAAGGATGATAAGCAAAGTCAAGAGACAGTTGAAACGATGAAAAGGCGAATGAACAAACAGATAAAACAAACCGAACACACTAGTAAAACCTCTTTGAACAAAAAGACTATGAATTAAACTGCTCACAGGAAATGAATATATTGGAACGGAAAAATTAAAAAAAAAATCTTCCTAATTGGAGTCAGACTTACCTTTACCGATTTCTTATGAGGATTTGGAGGATCATCAAGAATAGTTTGCAAGAAAAGCAAATCTTTGGTGAGGGGTCCTCCGGGTCCTCCACATTTGGAGGTCATCTTGAAAATAGAATCCTCGTAACAAACTGAAACAATAACAACAAAAACAACAATTTTAATAATAATAATAATAATAATAATAATAATAATAATAATAATAATAATAATAATAATAATAATAATAATAATAATAATATTTTTAAATTAAATATTTGAATTGAAATTTTAAAAATAACTTTTTCAATAATTAAATTTAAAATTAATGTCATTAATTTAATAATTAAATGAGATGTCTTTCTTCGCTGTTTCATGCTTTCTGTGTTTGCTCTTTGACCTCAAACCGATACGCTACGCCCAATAGACTCTGTAAGTGAAATCTAGAACTCTCTTTCCCAGCTCTAGTGGGTTTCGTTTGGGCCACTGGATATTTTCCACCATAAGTGAGAAAAAAATGGCAATTAATAACCTCTTGAGAGTTTATATATATATATATATATATATATATATATATATATATATATATATATATATATATATATATATATATATATATATATATATATATATATATATATATATATATATATATATATATATATATATATATATATATATATATATATGGAAGGTTCAGAGTTAAAGCGAACCAAGTCCATATTTTGCACATTTTGAACTAACATTGCTATGGTAGAGCAAAAGTATTATATTTTCTGTGTAATAGTGAATCAAGTCCATAGTTCAATATTTTTCTCCAGGTGGCAGCAATAACAATTAGAAGTCAATGTTAATAAACGCAGCTAATAAATTTTAAGGTCCGTTTTCTCGTAATTGAGCCTCATGGACTTGGTTCACTTTAACTCTGAACCCTCCATGACCGAAGGAACTGGTCGGTCTCTCCCTGAACTTCGAGAAAATTCAAGTGACGATAAACGAAAAATTAGATGCAAATATCGGAATCAAAGATGAGAAGAGACCACCCATCATTTCGATCCCTACATACATCTGGGTCAACGAATCTCAATAACAATATCCACAGAAGAGGAGATCGAGACCAGAATCAAACTGGGGTGGTAGACTTTCGGCCGAGCAAGCTCCATCTTTAAGTTCAACATTGCGATGATGCTGAAAAGAAAGCCTACAGCTATTGCATATTATCAGTTGTCATTGTCTAAGCTGCTAGAAAAGCTCAACTGCAAATTAAAAACAATACAAATGATTCGCAAAAGAATTTTTTTTGGTACCACTTGGAGGAACAGAAAAGATAACGCGGTGGATATTCGACCTGATGTTTGCGACATCCTCGATTGGTAGTTCAAAGTGTAACAGTCAAGTCATATGGCAAGAATACAAGATAGAAGATGTACCATGAAGTTTGCAAACTGTACTTCAGGAGTTACAAACCCGATGGAGAGACCTTTGCATTTTCGAATCAAGTTGACAAAGGCACAAACCCTGAGCATATAACAATTGCATATACATATATATATATATATATATATATATATATATATATATATATATATATATATATATATATATATATATATATATATATATATATATATATATATATATATATATATATATATATATATATATATATATATATATATATATATATATATATATATATATATATATATATATAATATATATATATATATATATATATATATATATATATATATATATATATATATATATATATATATATATATATATATATATATTATATATATATATATATATATATATATTATATATATATATATATATATATATATATATATATATATATATTATATATATATATATATATATTATATATATATATATATATATATATATATATATATATATATATATATATATATATATATATATATAATATTATATAATTATTAACTTTTACAAGAAGACTAGAAACAAACAGTTTTTCAACATTTATTTTTACGTTCTTTGAAACACTGGTCAACATAATAAAGATTTCGAGATGAAAACAAATTTTACTAATTTTGATCTACTTATACGAATCAGACGTTAAAATTAACTGATTTACTCTCATTTTAAATTAAGGGATATAATTTGTGTCTAATTTTACTATGTATTTAAATATTTACAAGATCTGTGAAATATAACTTGCAATTTATTTAACTAAAGTATATGTTGTTTATTATTTTGAAAATGTTAATAATGGTAAGTAAAATTAAAAATATCGTAATGAATATATTTAGGTATCAAGATATTTGAATACATTTAACAGCAAACATATATATAAAATTCTATTAACTTTGGTAATGTTAATTAAGTAGATTTTTTAAATTTGTTGAAGCTGTTAAAAGTGTAGAGTAGAGGGAAAGGCGCGTTATTACATAGCTGCAATTCATCAAACTATTTTGTTTCTGACTTGAAATATCTCTCGTTAATATTTGAATAACCTTGGCGATTTTTGTTGCTTCTGTGATGAAGTAAAGCTTTTCAATTCAAAATTATCTAATAACTGTCTTATTAAAAAGGATTATTTATTCTATTTATTTGGATTGTTAGGTTGGTGACCGTAAAAAAATTTTGGCCTTTCAAATATGGTGCAATAAGAACTCCAGTCTTTTACAGAGACTTAGCAGGAAAAGAATATATTTGCCCTTTTGTAGTTAAGATGGCTTGGTGAGAGAGAATGGATCATGTCAGCAATTGTTGATTTGGGATGATTCTTCTCTTTGACAAGATTCTTCAAAGTGAATGTTTCCGCTAATACATTTATTAGACTTTCATCTCGTATTTTTTATTTTTTTTTTTTTTTATTTTTTTTTTTTTGTAACATATAAATTTAAAAATACAAACGACAGGTATGACCTCATATTTGAACAAGACATTTGCAACAATGGAGATGATATCGTAAGAAATGGAAGCTTTCTAAATTTGGAAAGAAACGCTAAATATTTTTCATTTAAAACCTTGTATTTATAAAATGTGAAAAGAACAACTAAACACAAGCATTTGCTATATAAAATAAAAGCACGCTAAGGACTGATTTTTTCCTACTGCAAAAAAGTATTCATGTAATTTTCGTGCATCTTTCTATTTTTCTATACTTTTGACATCATTCATACAGTATGGATTATATTTAAAAAGATGGCAAATAAAATTAAGGTATTATTATCCTATTTTATTATACACATGTAAAATGTAAAATTTCCATAACAATGTTAGCAAATTTACATTTTTTTAAATTATCATTTTCAGATTCAGAAGTCAAAAATACATAATCATCTTTATTATTTTCATTTTTAAATATATGTAGAAACTTTCAGCTATTTTCTAACTACTTTCGATAATCTTATCGCATTTTGCACACGCTACGCCCCTTTATCGACATCTTAGTTCTAATGCGCGTCTTAGGGGCTATGAATTAACCCATTTTTCGGTAATTTAATTTAATTTTTATTTTTACTTTATTTTTTAGTTTCATTTTATTTAATATTTAATATTTCATCCATCTAAATCCGAAGATAAATGGGACTCCCCCCCCCCCGAAAAAAAATGCTTTAGGAGAATGACTCAATCCATCCCCACACTTAATATCCAGGCCCATCGTTTCCGCTTTGACCGTTCCTCCAGTCAATCTTTGCCACCAATATATATATATATATATATATATATATATATATATATATATATATATATATATATATATATATATATATATATATATATATATATATATATATATATATATATATAATATATATATATATATATATATATATAATAATATAAAAAAATATTAATAAATATATATTTAAAAATATATAATAGTTAAGTTATATATTTATGTTAAACATCACAATGCATAGTGTTTATAAATATATATAATATATATATATATATATATATATATATATATATATATATATATATATATATATATATATATATATATATATATATATATATATATATATATATATATTAGTGATGGCATCCGCATCCGCATTTATGCGATCGGAACATCCGCACAAAAATCAACATCCGCATCCATCCGCATCCGCATCCGCATTTTCGAAAATTCAACATCCGCATCCGCATCCGCATCCGCACTTTCGGAAATTCAACATCCGCATCCGCATCCGCATCCGCACTTTCAAAAATTCAACATCCGCATCCGCATCCGCATCCGCACTTTCAAAAATTCGACATCCGCATCCGCATCCGCATCCGCAAATTAGAAAATATGACATCCGATCCATCACTAATATATATATATATATATATATATATATATATATATATATATATATATATATATATATATATATATATATATATATATATATATATATATATATATATATATATATATATATATATATATATATATATATATATATATATATGCGAATTGTAGATCAAGAGTGAGGGTGAAGAGAGAACTATCGGATTGGTTTAGCATAGGAGTGGGATTGAGACAGGGGTTTGTAATATCTCCATGTTATTTAATCTATTGATGAATGGTTTACTTAGAAAAATGGAGAGAGAAGGGAAGAGTATTACGTTGAGAAATATGGAGGGTGAATGTGAAGTGAATGTTTTACTTTTTGCAGATGATGCGGCATGTGTTGGTGGCAGAATCTGGAGAAAAGATGAGAATACTTGTGAGAGAGTTTGAAGGGAAATGTGCAAACACGAGATTGAAATTCAATCCAGCGAAGAATAAAGTTATGAGGATTGGAGGTGGGGATGAGGAAATGTGGAGGGAGGAATTGGTTTGTAGAAGTGTGAGAATGGAAACTTGAGGAGGTGAATGAATTCAAATATCTAGTAATGTTGGGTGGAAGGTAAGGGTGGGACGGAAAAAGGAATAAAGAACAGAGTGGTAGAAGGAATGAAAGTATTGGGGGGCCTAAGAAAAGTATGGAAGAAAGGAAAAATTTCGAAAGAAATAAAGATAAGAATGTTTGAATGTATGTGTTCACCTTCTGTATTGTATGTGTGTGAAACATAGACGATAAGTGCTCGGTCGAGAAAAAGTTTCAATGTCTTTGAGATGAAAGATTTGAGAGCGATATATAAATTGAGAAGGATTGATAGGATTAGAAATGAAAGAATAAGGGAGATGTGTAAATGGAAGAAGGTGTAATTGATAGAGAGGAGGAGGATGTGCTAAAATGGTTTGGACATATGTGAAGAATGAAAGAGAACAGAATGGTTGGCAAGGTACGTAGATCCGATGTAGATAGGGGAAGGGTAGGGGGAGGGGAAGGCCGAAGTGGAGATGGATGGATGGAGTGAGAGTGATTTTGATGGAAGGAATTTGAGTTTAGACGAGGGTAGAAGATTTGTGGAGACAGAGATGGAGGGAGGTGGTGAAAGCGTTGAAAGGTAAGAATAGTTATGTTTGTAAGGGAATTGTGGCGGGCACCACCTCACGAAAGTGGGAAAGGTGATAGTGATATATATATATATATATATATATATATATATATATATATATATATATATATATATATATATATATATATATATATATATATATATATATATATATATATATATATATATATATTATATATATATATATATAATTAACATCCGCATCCGCATCCGCATCCGAACTTTTCGAAAATTCAACATCCGCATCCGCATCCGCATCCGCACTTTCGCATCCGCATCCGCACTTTCGAAAATTCAACATCCGCATCCGCATCCGCATCCGCATTTTTGAAAATTCAACATCCGCATCCGCATCCGCACTTTCCAAAATTCAACATCCGCATCCGCATCCGCATCCGCAAATTGGAAAATATGACATCCGATCCATCACTAATATATATATATATATATATATATATATCCTTTGGTAGCCAAAAAGCAAAAGCCTACCAATTTACACCACAGTAAAGGAATAATCGAAATCTTGATAGATTAAAGTCTGACATGCCCTGATATACGGAATTAAAAGTGGAAGTCAATGGAGGTTGGTAAAATAGATAAAGGAAGAGTGTTCCAGACTTTAACAGTAACGTACAAGTGAGATTGAGCATAGCGATTAAGTCTGAGATTTGAGAGTTGGACAAGAGAAAGGAAAAGACTACGCAAAAAGGCGTGTCGCACGACTCCTTCTCAATAGAGTGGGTATGTGATGGAAGAGTTTAGAAGGGCAGTGTCGTTGTAATAGCGATAGCATAGAGAGAGTGGCTCAACAATTCGACTGACAGAAAGGATTGGAGAGAGTTAGTGAAAGTGAAAGATTTTAACAAGGCGAAAAGTCCTAGACTCCACCTTTCGAAGATAGCTCTATGAATGTAACCACCCCAGATGTGTGAGGCCAACTCCATACAGGGGCGAATATTTCTCTAAAGAGCAAGCAACTAGGGTGGCGTGAAGAAATTACTAAATCGTCTCAGAACGTTCAACCTCTCAGAAGCTTGCTTAGAAAGAGAAGTAATGTGATCCTCCCAAGAAAAATCACGAGCAAAAGAAACATCGGAAATATTAAAGACAGACGAAGGTTTGAGTTGTGTATTTTCGAAGATGTCATAGTTGTGTGGATGGTTGTGTCGAGTAGAGAGATTGAGAAATTAAGTTTCTGAGGCACTGAAAATGAACCGGTTTTCTCTGCCCAAATTTGAAATACGAGAAAGGCCAGAAATTAGATGCTCCAAGCCACCTTCTTTCAGTTAACTAACTGCTGTTGGGATGGATGTCTTTCAGACTTAAAGAAGCAATAAAGGATAGAGTCATCGCCAAAAGAGTGGATAGGTAGTGAAGGAATAGTGAAGTCATTATTTAATGAAAAGTAGAAAAAAGATTTGGAGATGGGACAGATCACTGAGGAACACCACTATAAACAGATTTAAAGGAAGAACGGTGACAATCTACAACAGCTGCTTTACAACAACTGGAAAGGAAATCAGAGAGAAATCCACAGAGATAAGAATAGATTCCGAAATAAGGAAGTTTGGAAATCAAAGCTTTGTGTCAGACTCTACCAAATGCTTTAGATACGTTCATTGCTACAGCGAAAGAATCACCGAAGAGCGGAAGACCAAGAGTCAGAGAGAAGGAAAAGAAGATCACCAGTAGAGCGTTCTGAACGAAAACCATATTGGCGATCAGATCATCAGAGATAAGAGTAGAAGAACTGAGATATTTCCAAATATTCCTATTAAGGATAGATTCGAAAACTTTAGAAAGAACGGAAGTTAAAGAAATATTAAGATAGTTAGAATGTAAAGAGAGGTCCTTCTTTCTTGACACAAACTGAATGAGTTCACGATTCCAACATTCCAACAAGAATGAAAGGTTGAATAGAAAGACAAGAGACAAAATTGTTTTCCAAGCCATAGTGCAAGCTCAGAACACAAGTTTTTAGAACCACAGAATGGATACCGTCAGGACTATGCTCCTTAAGCTTATATATATATATAAGCTATATATATATATATATATATATATATATATATATATATATATATATATATATATATATATATATATATATATATATATATATATATATATATATATATATATATATATATATATATATATATATATATATATATATATATATCAGAAGTAATAACAATGTTAGGCATAAATGATTTAAAGAGGGTTGAAGGAATAGGAATAACTCAGGAAATGCCTAAGGTTGAATTAGAGGCAAATGTTTGAGCGAAAAATTTAGCCTTGGTAGAAGGCAAAACGGCAGAAGATACTAGAGTAGGAAAAGAAGAAGAAGCAAATCTGGAGTTGACATTTATTGCAAAATTCCAGAAAGGGCGTGAGGATTAGATTATTGCATTTACGACGGAGAAATAAGTAGTCGGTGTTATGGAAAATAGATTTTGCACGATTCCGAGAAGAAATATAAGATGAATGAGTTTCTGGAGTTAGAGGACGATGATAATTCCTAAAGACAACCTCCTTCGCTATTAATAACACGAGAACAAACAAAGTTAAATCAAGGTTTGTTGGGTTTAGTTGAAGGGAAAGAATATGGGATAAACGCTTCCATGCCAAGGGAATCACCTCTGTTATGCATTCTGCACATTCCTAAGGATTTCTCCCCTGAAAACAGTATTTATTCCCTGGAAAATCAGAAAAGTACAATCGCAAGTTAGGCCAGTTAGCAGCACCGAAGTGTTACAAACGTCTCTTCGCCGAAGGAGGGACCCGTTCTTGCGGAATACTCAAAG
>SEYY01011425.1:7500-12500 GCA_009176605.1 Armadillidium nasatum | reverse complement strand
ACAAATGAGGTATGCCCAATCTGGCATTTCAAAGAGAGAAAATTATTGGTTCCCAGATATAAAATCCAACTTATGCTTCCGGAAAAACATCATTAGATAAATACCAGTGTGGACGTAAGTCAGTCGAAATCGGGTAACAGAGACCACAGAGCATTGCGGAGGATTGTAACAAAAAATAAGAAAACAACAGCTGCAAAAGTTGCTCCTAAACTAATACCATTCTTGCAAACCCTGTCAAGAACAGTGATTAGGGAACTCAGTAGGCTCAATATTCATGGGAGTGCTGCAATCGTCAAACCTATTGTAAGCGACATAAATGTTAGAGAGAGAGAGAGAGAGGTGAAGCACAGAGGAGGTTCTGTCATGGCTTGGCAGCCATATCATGGTATTCTGCAGGCCCAGTTATTTCCACGCACGATAATGTAACTACCAAAGGTTATGTACGAATTTTGAGAAACAAATTTCATCCAATGGTTCAGAGAAAGTTTCTTGAAGGTAGTACCATTTGTCAAGATTATGTGACTCTAATTCTTCTAGCTCATGTTGTCCAGTCATGATTTGATGAACATGCAGATTAGGTTTCATATCTTTCCTTGCCTCCGCAATCGCCAAACCTTTATAAAAGTGCGTCTGTGGTCAATATTGAAGAAAAAGGTTCAAGATCGCTACCCATCACCAACATCTCTACTGGAATTTCGTCTACTTTTCATGAGGAATGGTATAACATCCCATTATGAAAAATCCAAGAGTGATATATTCAGGTGATTATGAATATAAAAGGTGGTCCAGAACCATATTAAGAAATAAATTCAGTCATTTACGAAGTGTGACAATCGAGGTGCACTAATTCGGCGTATTCTAAATTGCAACTCGCATAAAAGAAAAACAAAAAAAACTTAGAGAGAAACAAGGGGTGCCTTGCTTGCACATAAATTTTGTGCGAGCAATGCAAACTCTCGGCTTGCACGTTGTGGTACCTCCTTCTTTCCAGCCACCTCTATTCTGTAGAACTCCGTACCTGTTCAGTTTTTTTTGCTATATTTAACCTACCTCTCTTTAAGCCTCTGTCTGTACCCACCTGAGATATCTGCATTAGAATGGGTGGGTTTTCTTATATTCTTTAATTATGCCTCCTTGAAAAGGACCCTGACCGTGAGTGGTGGTAAAAAAAAAAAAAAAATGCAGTTCGCAGACAAGCCAGAAAAAGTAAAGAGGTTCATGATATTACTTTTGAATATTTTATCGTGTAATAATTATATTTTTCAAATAACCCTGTGTTATCTTCCTTGATCACACTTATTTTATATATATATATATATATATATATATATATATATATATATATATATATATATATATATATATATATATATATATATATATATATATATATATATATATATATATATATATATATATATATATATATATATATATATATATATATATATATATATATATTATATATATATATATATATATATATATATATATATATATATATATATATATATATATATATATATATATATATATATATATATATATATATATTTAAAATTAGCAATTAATGGGAATTTAAATTAATATGCGGCAATTTACCCGGACATCCGGCTTTTGAAAATTGCCGGATATCCGGATGTCCCTATATATATATATATATATATATATATATATATATATATATATATATATATATATATATATATATATATATATATGCATGTGTGTGCATGTGTACTGTGACATTGTTACGTGCGTTTAAATTGTTTCATTATCCTAAAACTTAGAGCGAAAACAATTCATAAAACTTAGTCTTTTTTTTTTTTTTTTTTTTTTTTTCTTTCCGAAAATAAACCACACCTTAATCAAGAACGAAACGCGACGGTGTTAACCCCGATGTTTATGGTTGCGTCACACGCGCGCGGCGATGTCGTTGAGCCAAAGGAAGGACTTGAAGAACACGGACAATTATGTGTTCCTTGCATAATAAGAGTTTATAATTATAGCAGTGGAATAAAATAAAAATAATAATAAAAAAAATAAAAAAAGGATTCAATGTTTTTCAACGTTTAAGCCCCTCCCCCTTCTCAGTTCTTTTACTTTCTAGACCGGATGAAATGAATACCATTCGTATGTAAAGCCGCGTTCACGATTATACACACATGTAAAACTAGATTATGTGCATTGTATCGTGTACACATGGTTGTATGTTATTGTATGGTCATAAAAATCGAGGTGACGTCGCTGGCTCTTTAGCGTCATCATTTAAAACGAGTTCAAATAAACGAAATGTTGTCTACTGATCTCCAAACGTTTTGAAAACGAAAAGGAAAAAAGATTTAAGATTACGATAACTATTTATTTACACTATATATATATATATATATATATATATATATATATATATATATATATATATATATATATATATATATATATATATATATATATATATATATATATATATATATATATATATATATATATATATATATATATATATATATATATATATATATATATATATATATATATATATATATATATATATATATATATATATATATATATATATATATATATATATATATATATATATATATATATATTATATATATATATATATATATATATATATATATATATATATATATATATATATATATTATATTATTATTATTATTATTATATTATTATTATTATTATTATTATTATTATTATATTACTGCACCATATCCTACATGATGCAGGGTGGTGTCGACTGCAGAAAGTTTTCACATTCCTGAAATCGTACTTAGGAAGAAAGAAAAACTGGTTAAAAAGGGTTCCCAGCCTCTATAACCATGTGAAGATATATATATATATATATATATATATATATATATATATATATATATATATATATATATATATATATATATATATATATATATATATATATATATAAAATATTGTTGATGTGTGTGTGTGTGTTGGTTTTAATATAAAAAGAGTGAAGTAAGGTGGATCAACAGCAATAAAATGGAAGTAAACATGTGATGAAATGACTGCTACAAGTCGTTAATGAAAGGTAGAAAGTGGGCAGAGAACAGAACAGAACTTCTAAACTTCAGAACTTCTAAACAGAGCTAAACGATAATAATAGATGACCATCTTCAACATCTGCTAAAGAGAGACCGAAAAGAAAATTAGAGATAATGTTTGAGAGAGAAAGCTCTAAAAAGAATGAGGTTTGAAAACAAAGCGTTTCCCATAATATATCTGAATCTTTCGATACCTTAATAGCAAATGCAAAAGATTCAGGAAATACCAAAGGTCAAAGGGCATAAGAGTCAGAGAGGAGGAAAGGAAGATCCCCATTCGAATGTTTGTTGCGGAAGACATGATGAAGATCTAAACTAAGAATAATTTTTTGGGGATTTGGTGAATAGATAGTAAACGATTAAGGTATGAAATGTAGTTGTATGAGTTTCAGGAGTTAGAAGACGACAATAATTTCTGATTGCAAATTTACTTTGAAAAAATAGCCGAAGAATAGGCAAAGTTTTGTAGAAGGTAATGATCACGAATGGATTATATATAGTCCATATTTAAACTACAAATGTTAGTAACAGAGATAAGGATCTTTTTTTCAGATGACATTAGGTCCTTAGGCTATTGGGAAAAAATTGAGAGCAAAGAATTATTTGCAAGAACAGTGGTTCATTCAAGTCAAAAAGGTGTTTATGTTTTAGTGATTGCACCTTGGAAGTTTTCCAGTCTGGACACTAGGTAAGGATAGTGATGAGAGACGCATGTTTTTCCAGTCTAGATTAGGATTTAAAATATTACTTGAAACACTGACTATAATAAAAAGTCCAAAATAAAGAAAATGATGGAAAAATTTAAGTAAATTTTAGAGGATTTCCAGTCAAAGTGCTTTAGAGGGCTAGAAGTAGAAAGTCTAATTGGTTGGGTGGAGAACTAAGATAAAAAAAAATTAGGGAAAAAAAACGCACTTTAAAAGATTCAAGGAAAGTACCAAGAGATAGTTTAGAAATTAATGCTCTTAAAGAAGTTAAATTATGAGACGAATGGGAAATGGATGAAGCTGTAAATAAAGAAAAGGATTTTGGAGAATATTAATTGCAATTTGAATGTGATAAAACAATGTTTAGAGGTTAAAAAACTATGATAGTAAAACGTAAGGTATATAATCGTAATATGTTGCATACAGGATCAAAGAAGTAATAATGAAGCTATATAATGGTTATCTTAATCCTTTAATTGATTACTGTGCATAAATTTGAAATCTTTACTTTAGAGATGACATTAAAATTCTATAGAGGAATCGCCACACAGAACTACAAGGATAATCTGTGGTTTTGAAAATAACAAAATAATCTCTTAAGGAGTATTTCCGAACATAGTATATATATATATATATATATATATATATATATATATATATATAATATATATATATATATATATATATATATATATATATATATATATATATATATATATATATATATATATATATATATATATATATATATATATATATATATATATATAATAAACCTTCGGTTGTAAAAAGCAGAGGCCAACATAGTTTCCACGAAGTTGAGAAAAAGCCAATACTTTAATCCGATTAATGTCCGACGATATATATATATATATATATATATATATATATATATATATATATATATATATATATATATATATATATATATATATATATATATATATATAATATATATATATATATTATATATATATATATATATATTATATATTATATATTATATACTTATGGGGACATGTATTTTTTTTCTGGTGCAGCCATGACCTTGCTTCCAGCTACTCTTGATCCACGTTCTTTTTTCATTAATTTCTGTAAAATTTTCTGTCTTTCGTCTTATTTTCATTTTCTATGAGCTCTACCTCTCTTTTTCTAGACCTAATCTCTCGTTCATAACTGAAGCTCAGCTTCTTTGGTGCTGTGACAG
>SEYY01011424.1:0-10951 GCA_009176605.1 Armadillidium nasatum | reverse complement strand
TAACATATACATTTATGGCCTTAACACAAAAGCTTTGATCCAAAAACTGAAGTATTTTCTTTATCAAAATGCCTATGACATTTTAAATAAATTGATACCTTAAATGGCAAATAAATCTATAAATAACATTTTTTAAGAAAGATCAGTTTGACGGCATATTAAAGTTGTTTGTTAAATTAATAATTATATAATTTTTCTGTTGTAACTGTTAATGATTGTGAATGCTTAAGACAGTATTTAACTGAGGCACTAAAATGTCTCCTATTTAATCTTTAAGACAAATCTATGCACTTTGTGGAAGCTTTAAATATCAAAATGAGAAAAAAATTTTTGAAAGGCTTTGCGAATTGGTGTGATCATGGCTATCCTCAACTAGTTTAATGAACATTAATTTATAGGAGTAAAGAAAAACTTGGAGCTATCTAAATTATCCTGAATTGCTCCGTATAGAAGAATTCACATCATGAGAATTAGACGTAAGTTGTGATTGTTTTGATTAAGGAAAAAAGGAGGACATATGCTCTTGGTAGTTCAAGAAATCTCCTGTTATGAGATAAATAATACGGATGAAATAAGCATCTCCTATGAAATGATAAGAATGCTGTGCGTAGAAGACACTGTGTCAAGCTGTAGGAAATCTATGAAATAAATGAGCACTTGATATATTATAACTGGCTTTAATACTAGCTTCTCCTAGATTAACCTGTATATAAAGTGGAAATTTATTATATTTATTATTATTATAACTTTATATTCCACATATGAACAACCGAATAACATTTCAAAATTACATAACAGTTTCAGCAAAAAAATATATTTATTAATAAATAAAATTGTGAAAACTTTTATTAAGGTTCTCTCCAACTCAAAAAGAACTATTTTCTATGGACATTAAGAGTAAACGAACTGAGAGGGTTACTATTTAGTAACATAATTTTCCAGCATGGTAAATTCTATGATTTTTTTTTCTTTTTTGCTGTTTGAACCACAAGGGGTGTCTGTTATTTACTTTTTCATGAAACCCTTCATAAAATATTTAATATTTTTTTGTATTTTTTTTCATTTTCAGATAATATATTGAAAATACAGATAGAAATAAAAAAAAACATAAAACTGGTGAAGGAATTAGTAGTTTAGGCAGTATCAGCTTTTCTCAAAGTTGTCGTAAATTAGGGGATTTTCATCTATTGAATATTTTGGTTCTTCATGTCTAAAGTTTTTATTTGAACCGCATATAATTGAACAATCAAACTTCTTGTATATCTTCCTCCAATATTCTATAAATCACAGGGAAATTTTTTTATCAAAATCGATGGAATGGCTTTTTATTTTCATAAATTTTTTTTTAAGGGGTGGGAAAATTCCGAAATCGAGGAAAGTGTGAATTTGAAATTTATTTCGATGTCTTACCATAAATGTTAATATATCAGTAACCATTTGAAATAATGAAAAATGCTTACAAATTTAAATTCAAGATAAAATTTGCAATAAAACTTTTCAACTTGTACGAGTTCGGGAGTAGGAGGTTCGGATACTTTCGACATGTATAATTATTATAAAATTCTTCTTCTCAGGAACTGTTGTAATTATGAAACACTAATTAAATATTTTTATGATTTCCTAAAAAAAAAAAAAAAAAAAAAAAAAAAAAAAAAAAAAAAAAAAAACTAAAAAAACAATTTGGAAATTTTTTCCTAGCCAAAAGTAGGAGTTCTGCGGTTGGTGGGTCCCTTTATATAAAGAAGAAATTAATTACAATTGGTCGATTGATGCTTTCAGGTTTGCCTAATATTATGCAATTAATTATGATGAGAGAACACGTCATTGTTTTCTACTTTATGGAAAGATCTAATAAATTTATTTATATATATAATATATATATATATATATATATATATATATATATATATATATATATATATATATATAAGATATATATATATATTATATATATATATATATATATATATATTATATATATATATATATATATATATTATATATATATATATATATATATATATATATATATATATATTATATATATATATATATATATATATATATAATATATATATAATATATATTAATAATATATATATATATATATTATATAATATATTATATATATATATATATATATATATATATATATATATATATATATATATATATATATATATATATATATATATATATATATATATATATATATATATATATATATATATATATATATATATATATATATATATATATATATATATATATATATATATATATATATATTATAATATATATATATATATTATATATATATATATATATATATATATATATATATATATATATATATATATATATATATATATATATATATATATATATATATATATATATATATAATTATATATATATATATATACAAATATAATATATATATCGAAAATATTCCTGATTTCAATTTAGAATATGGATCTTGAAAATCCTAGGGATGACAGGATATATATGATAGTTATTATATATATATATATATATATATATATATATATATATATATATATATATATATATATATATATATATATATATATATATATATATATATATATATATATATATATATATATATATATATATATATATATATATATATATATATATATATATATATATATATATATATATATATATATATATATATATATATATATATATATATATATATATATATATATATATATATATATATATATATATATATATATATATATATATATATATATATATATATATATATATATATATATATATATATATATATATATATATATATATATATATATATATATATATATATATATATATATATATATATATATATATATATATATATATATATATATATATATATATATATATATATATATATATAATATATATATATATATATATATATATATATATATATATATATATATATATATATATATATATATATATTTAATATATATATGAATAAATTTCATTAGATCTTTCCATAAAGTAGAAAGCAATGACGTGTTCTCTCATCATAATTAATTGCATAATATTAGGCAAACCTGAAAGCATCAATCGACCAATTGTAATTAATTTCTTCTTTATATAAAGGGACCCACCAACCGCAGAACTCCTACTTTTGGCTAGGAAAAAATTTCCAAAATTATTTTTTAATAGTTTTTTTTTTTTTTTTTTTTTTTTTTTTTTTTTTTTTTTTTTTTTTTTTTTAGGAAAATCTCTTTTGATAACAAAAATTTAATTAGTGTTTCATAATTACAAACAGTACCTGAGAAGAAGACTTTTATAATAATTATACATGTCGAAAGTATCCGAACCTCCTACTCCCGAACTCGTACAAGTTGAAAAGTTTTATTGCAAATTTTATCTTGAATTTAAATTTGTAAGCATTTTTTCCATAATTTCAAATGGTTACTGATATATTAACATTTATGGTAAGACTTCGAAATAAATTTCAAATTCACACTTTCCTCGATTTCGGAATTTTCCCACCCCTTAAAAAAAATTTAATGAAAATAAAAGAACCATTCCATCGATTTTGATAAAAAAATTTCCCTGTGATTTATAGAATATTGGAGGAAGATATACAAGAAGTTTGATTGTTCAATTATATGCGGTTCAAATAAAAACTTTAGACATGAAAAACCAAAATATTCAAAAGATGAAAATCCCCTAATTTACGACAACTTTGAGAAAAGCTTAAACTGCCGAAACTACTAATTCCTTCACCAGTTGTATGTTTTTTTTATTTCTATCTGTATTTTCAATATGTTAGCTGAAAATGAAAAAAAAAATACAAAAAAATATAATTTATGAAGGGTTTCATGAAAAAGTAAATAACAACCCCTTGTGGTTCAAAACAAAAAAGGAAAAAAAAATCATAGAATTTACCATGCTGGAAAATTATATTACTAAATAGTAACCCTCTCAGTTCGTTTACTCTTAATGTCCATAGAAAATAGTTCTTTTTGAGTTGGAGAGAACCTTAATAAAAGTTTTCAACATTTTATTTATTAATAAATATTTTTTTTGCTGAAACTGTTATGTAATTTTGAAATGTTATTCGGTTGTTCATATGTGGAATATAAAGTTAAAATAATAATAAATATAATAAATTTCCACTTTATATACAGGTTAATCTAGGAGAAGCTAGTATTAAAGCCAGTTATAATATATCAAGTGCTAAGTGTTATTATTTCGAAGCTCCACTAACATAGGTTTATTTCCGGTGTACTCTCGGCATCACACTTGAAGTGCTCTCAGATAAGCACAGTGTACATTCAAACTCTCCTCTTCACAGTATTGCATACACATACATACACACGCATTCTTTAACAAAGAAATTTATAATTGGAAAACAACATTTTCAATAGGAGATGCTACACATATTTCATCCGTTGTGATTATTTATCTCATAACTTTACTGAGCATATTAATTAATTGAACTACTTAACTCCAAAACAGAGCATATTTTCTCGTCCTCCTTTTTTCCTTGAATCAACATTTTTGGTAATTTCAATATTCCCAAACAGCCAGCAACTTACGTCTAATTCTCATGATGCGAATTGTGAATTCTTCTATACGGAGCAATCTCAAAAAGATTCTAATTCTTTGTATAATTTAGATTTTTTTCTCAGCTCCAAGTTTGATTCCTAGTATACTCCCTATAAAATTAAAAGTTCAGAAGATAGTCTAATTTAAATCATAGCTTGCAGGATAGCCATGAATCGCACCAAATATTCGCAAAGCCTCCCAAAAATTTATTTTTTTTTCTCATTTTTGATATTTAAAGCTTCCACAAAGTGCATAGATTCTTGTCTTAAAGATTAAACTAGAGAAGACATTTTAGTGCCTCAGTTAAATACTGTACTAAATGCAATTCACAATCATTAAACACTTTAACAGACAAGAACAAATAATTATAATCATTATTATTTATAAATATTTTAACATAAACAACTTTAATATGCCGTCAAACTGATCTTGCTTCAAAAATGTTATTTATAGATTTATTTGCCATTTAAGGTAACAATTTATTTAAAATGTCATAGGTATTTTGATAAAGAAAATACTTCAGTTTATGATTCAAAGCTTTTGTGTTAAGGCCATAAATATATATGTTAAAAACAGCATTGCTGCCTTTCCAATGTTACTTTTCCTTTTGATGTACTGTTAGGATGTGCTTCATGACATCAAGAATGTAGTTATAGGACATCTTACCAAACTCAGAAAACTGTTCTATGGTTACCTTTCAGTGCTTGATTCACATATGAATAGCTTGGTTACTTGTTCGATGAATTAAAAATTGTTAATGTGCCAGAACAGCCAGAAGCATTGATGGGCCCAATTCTTAACCTAATTTCCATCACACTAAATTTCTAAACAAAGTAGTTTTATCTGATTTTTCTATGTCAACAACTAAATGTTAAATTTAATATGAGGAATTAAAAAAACTTTGCTGAAGAAACCTTTTTTTTCATTCTTTTAGACATAGAGTAGTACTTAATAAGTTCAGATTCGAAGACAGTATCCAAATTGATTTGACATCATAAATTTTAATGTTGTCATGTCAAAAATGAAATGAATCTATTTCTCAAAAATCTAAAGTAAAATATTTTTCTACAGACTTACATTTATTTTTCAGATTTTTAATAATTAAAGTCTCTAACTTTTTTTTATTTCTTGAAGTTGATTTTCATTGAACTAAATTATGTGACACAAAATTCACTTGTTTTACTTTTTTCACTTTTTATTATTTAATTTTTGATGCTGATTTCATTAATGATTTTTTTCTGTCATCAGCAATTTGGAAAATAATCTAATATTTTGAATTTCGCCAATTTTTGTAGATTGTCATGCAAACATGCATAGGAATGTGCTACAAATTTATGCTATATAATTTTTTTAAGTGAGAATTTATTGGATACTATTTATAAAAAAAACACAATCACATGCAGAGTATAAAATTATTAAAATATTTAATATTTCTCAATTTAAAAATGCTTTTAGAACCTACCTCTTCCTATTGTGAATATATTTGCCATTTCTAATGTATGACTACACAAAGTCACACATCATAGGAATATCTCAACTTTACTGATATAACTTCTTTCTATTGTTTGAATATCCTGGTTAAATCACTGACATCCCTTACATATTCTCGAAAACTAAATGTGAATGCTCAAAATGTAACTTTAGCGACATGTGACGTCAAAATATTTTCATAATATTCGATGAGCCTTTATACCAGATATAAGTAATTATGGTTTTCTAAGAAATCCTTGAAGAACAATATGCAATGCACACCAAGCATTTTTCAAATTTATTCATCTTTTATTTTAACTTCTAAGGCTTTAGCATAATGCTAATTTTCAGCCCAGTAAATATACCACGTTTGACTTCTGCATTCTGAGAATTTTAGGTAACATTAGGAGGATATCATGAAAAAGTATCTCATCCAAAACCTAAATAAAGCCTTTATAAATTGTTTGGTTAATCTTAGTTTTATGCTTAGACGATGTAAGCAAACTTTTCAAGGCCTGGATAAGAGACCGTTTAATTACATTTAATGAACCTACCTAATTCTTCCCGTATTGATAACTGAGGTTTGTTGTAATGATTAACATTTATCATAATATTCCATAAACAAAGGAGACTAGAATATTTATTGAATCCTCCTTGCAAACCTAACAAAAATCCTAAAATTTCGAAATCTCCTGACTCATTTCACTGAAATTCAGCATAGTTAAACTTTGTAATTAACTTTTTCAGCATTTTAATAATCCACTTTCGTTTGTACTGAGTGTGCACTAGCTGCCGAAAGATATTGATTTCCATTATGCAGCAATACAGCTTTAAGCTTCTAGTTGAGCTGTCTTTTAACAAATGCCTTTCAGCAGGATTATAGTTTCATCCAGATAGCTGTAAATAAACCTTCACATTTTTAGAGTAACGTAAATCCACTTTCTTATCAAAGTAAATTGCAAACTCTCTGTCTATTCCTGTAAACAGCATCCCTACAATTTCCAAGCAAATTTCATTCCTTCAGTATTGATGCTGTAAGTTCTGCTAATGATTTAGTAAGTCTTAAATCAGTGATAAGATAATCAATTTTTTTTGATTGGGAAACTAAGAACATGACTTTCCGTTATCCTCAAATTCTGAACAGACTAATTTCTTTCCACGGAATAATCCGTTTCAAGGATCATGTCATCTTCCTGAAAAAAGAAAACAATACTTTTGCATCTCTGCCTAGTTTGTTGAAGAAAGATGAAATTCTGTTTTAATAAAAAATCTAAACTTTTCTTACAAAAGAAGTGTCAAAGGTATTGTAAACTATTATCATAAGCAACGGGGATATCGATAAGGGTATATCTGGGCATGAAAGTGTTTGCCTTCCTCTATCTTTATATGTTTGTAACATTCACCTACAGAATTATCAGTCACTGCTGTGATATTTTTCTCTGTCTATATTCTGGGAATGACAAAAGTGATTTATTTCCTTGTTTTCCTTGTCCATCATTCGAGAGTAGATTTAAAATTTTCACATATCATACGCGGGGCCCAAACCCTTGGTCTCCTACAGTCATTCCAAAGTAAATTCTATGTGCTTTTTAATATTAAAAACCTAAATTGTTTGGGTAGAAATAGACTTGGGAAAACATATTATCTACAAACATAGGAAAATGTGTCTGGTGAAACTTTATATTACCTAGATTTGAAGAAGAATCTGAAAAATAAGGTTTTTAGGTCTTTTTTTCTGCTTGTGAAGTAGACTCTATCATTCATTCTTTAACTCTATTAACATTGGTGTTATCTTCAACTCTCTTTCAATTTTTAATTAAGCAGCTTTCATTTACTTCTCCTATCTATTCTAATTACAACAGCTGCACCCTTAATTACTCTAAGTTTAGTTTCTTTTATTCACTTAATATATTCATCCATTCTGCTATAATATCTTCTTCAAAAGAACACAACTAAAACTATTATCTTTCCCAAATTTCTTTTTATCGTTATTTTTCTTGGAAGAAAAAATCTTTTAAAAATTCTGGATGTTCAAAAAAGCCTTAAAAATTTCTTTACACCATTATCGCTACTTACTTCGTTCATCCTCATGTATTCGAAAGATCTCACTCATGGAGCCATTCTTGAACTACTGAGTACAAAGTTCTTTACTTTATCGACTCTTCAGATTTCATTGACAATCTCTAATATTATTCTGGCATCGAACTGGTACTTTCTTTTTACTATCACTATTACAACAAACCTTTTTTTTCCTGAAATCTATGGTAAGATATCTCCTAATTTGCAGAGAGTTTGTTCTTCTACTATTACCACACATTATCATCGTTTCTCTGACCAACTGTACAGTACATTACTTACCAGCTATGCAAAATACTCATGATCCTCTTTCATTTACTTCTCAATATCCTTCGACTTACAAACTTTTAAACGTCGTATATCAAATGATGTAAGCCTCTAAATTAGAAAAGAAAATTAACGTTCTCCAACTCTAGTAGATCATGTATTGGCCACTGACATTTTCTAATAGAGCTGATATATATATATATATATATATATATATATATATATATATATATATTTATTTTTTATTTTTTTTTACACATCACCACCACTCACGGGCAAAGCCCTATTCAAGGAGGGGGTGCTAAAACAATAGAAGAGATAAAAACAACCCACAACCCACACCTAACGCAAATTTCGCAGGTGAGCACAGACGTGGGTCTTAAAGAAATTTAGATTAAATTCAGCAGGAAACACAGAAGATGGAAGAGAATTCCACAAAACAGAGGTGGCTGGAAAGAAGGAGGCACCACAGCGAACAAGCCTGGAGTTGCCTATGTCCACGCAAAATTGATGCGCGGACACTGCACCCCTTGTGCTGTGAGGACGCCGTAAAGGTGGAGGTACACGGGTGGATAGTTCCCTCGAGCATTTGCCACTGTAGTTCCTATAGAAAAGAGATAAGGCACCAACATCACGTCGCAAAGATAAAGAGTCAAGAGAATTAGAAAGAAAGTCAAGAAATTATATATATATATATATATATATATATATATATATATATATATATATATATATATATATATATATATATATATATATATATATATATATATATATATATATATATATATATATATATATATATATATATATATATATATATATATATATATATATATATATATATATATATATATATATATATATATATATATATATATATATATATATATATATATATATATATATATGTTTGAGTGGCGTAAGCGGTATATACTGTATATAAATATATTAACAACTTACCAAGCTCTGTTATGCATCTCATTCTTACAAAGAAAACATCGGATTTCAAAAATTCAACTTAAGAAATTATATTATCAGTTATATCAGTAACTACTTTTTCATGATCAGTTGAAATTAGGTAAGCGCTGTTTGCCTAACTTACCAGGAATAACCGCTCATATATATATATATATATATATATATATATATATATATATATATATATATATATATATATATATATATATATATATATATATATATAATATATATTAGTGATGGCATCCGCATCCGCACAAAAAATCAACATCCGCATCTGCATCCGCATCCGCATTTTCGAAATTCAACATCCTCATCCGCCGCATCCGCATCCGCATCCGCACTTTCAAAATTCAACATCCGCATCCGCACTTCTCCAAAATTCGACATCCGCATCCGCATCCGCACTTCTCCAAAATTCGACATCCGCATCCGCAAATTAGAAAATATGACATCCGATAACATCACTAATATATATATATATATATATATATATATATATATATATATATATATATATATATATAATATATATATATATATATATATATATATATATATATATATATATATATATATAATATATGCGAATCGTAGATCAAGAGTGAGTGTGAAGAGAGAACTATCGGATTTGTTTAGCATAGGAGTGGGATTGAGACAGGGGTTTGTAATATCTCCATGTTATTTAATCTATTGATGAATGGTTTACTTAGAAAAATGGAGAGTGAATGGAAGAGTATTACGTTGAGAAATATGGAGGGTGAATGTGAAGTGAATGTTTTACTTTTTGCAGATGATGCGGCATGTGTTGGTGGCAGAATCTTGAGAAAAGATGAGAATACTTGTGAGAGAGTTTGAAGGAGAAACGTGCAAACACGAGATTGAAATTCAATCCAGCGAAGAATAAAGTTATGAGGATTGGAGGTGGGGATGAGGAAATGTGGAGGGAGGAATTGGTTTGTAGAAGTGTGAGAATGGAAACTTGAGGAGGTGAATATATTCAAATATCTAGTAATGTTGGGTGGAAGGTAAGGGTGGGACGGAAAAAGGAATAAAGAACAGAGTGGTAGAAGGAATAAAAGTATTGGGAGGCCTAAGAAAAATATGGAAGAAAGGAAAAATTTCGAAAGAAATAAAGATAAGAATGTTTGAATGTATGTGTTCACCTTCTGTATTTTATGTGTGTGAAACATAGACGCTAAGTGCTCGGTCGAGAAAAAGTTTCAATGTCTTTGAGATGAAAGATTTGAGAGCGATATATAAATTGAGAAGGATTGATAGGATTAGAAATGAAAGAATAAGGGAGATGTGTAAATGGAAGAAGGGTGTAATTGATAGAGAGGAGGAGGATGTGCGAAAATGGTTTGGACATATGTGAAGAATGAAAGAGAACAGAATGGTTGGCAAGGTACGTAGATCCGATGTAGATAGGGGAAGGGTATTGGGAGGGGAAGGCCGAAGTGGAGATGGATGGATGGAGTGAGAGTGATTTTGATGGAAGGAATTTGAGTTTAGACGAGGGTAGAAGATTTGTGGAGACAGAGAT
>SEYY01011423.1:0-20426 GCA_009176605.1 Armadillidium nasatum | reverse complement strand
ATATATATATATATATATATATATATATATATATATATATATATATATATTTATATATACGGTTCAGATGTCATTGGAGTAAGACGTGTTAAAAAGAGAAGAAACAGAAAGATTTTAGAAGGAAAACACCAAGAAAGAGAAGAAAGATAGTAATCTGAAGAGTAAAAATAAACTCTCAGAAGAAACATGATTTAGAGAAGAAGGTTAAGAATGAGAAGAAAAGTATTCAATATTCAAGCCAGGATGAGTTATGAATAATAAACGTATAAATTTTAATATCAAGTTATTTTTTATTTTTTTCGTCATTAAGATAAATAGTAAAATTTAATTTAAATAAGAAAAAATAAAATTCGTGTGAAGCAACAGAAGTAAAATAAGATGTACTGTTTTAGAATTAATAGAAAGAAAATTAAATATTTTCAAATTTCAACTTGAATATTGATTATTTTGAACGTTACTCAATATGACATCAGAATCATAAAGTCTTACAAATAGACTTTCAATAAGTTGATAGGGTTGGGAAGACCTATCAGCTGTTTGTCCCTTCCCATGTGCCTCCAGCATTATTTGGAGGTTGTGGCGACAGGCCTAGCAAGCCGGCTACATAAAAAGAGACACCGCTCGAGAAACCAATGCTACGCCTCGGACAAGACAGAATCAAAGATTGACGACCCTGCGCGATAATGGACCACGGAACAGAAAACAATACAGAATCGCAACTATAAATGCTAGCACATTCACAGGAAAGGAAGAGGAGGCTGTGGACTTGATGGAGGAGAGAAACTTGGATGTGCTAGGAATTTGCGAGGTGAGGTACAAAGGAGAAGGAGTAAAGAAATTACACAATGATTACGTGATGATTTACAAGGGGAGAGAGGAGGAGAGAAGGCACGGAGTGGCGATCATCATGAGACCAGAACTGTATAGAAATGTAATGGATACAATGTTAGTAAGTGAAAGAATTATAGCGATGACCTTGAAAATAGAGGGAGAAACGATGAGTATAATTCAAGTATACGCACCACACCAGGGAAGACCAATGGAAGAGAAGATAGATTTTAGAAATGAACTCCAACAGGCTTATGATGCGGTGAGAGGAGAGAAGAAAATAATTATGGGGGATTTGAACGCTCATGTAGGAATACGTAGAGAAGGGGAGGAGACGGTTCTGGGAATGCATGGTATAGGAGAGAGAAACATCGAAGGTGAACATCTGATTGATTTTGCCATTAGAAACAATATGGCGATAATGAACACTTTCTTCAAACATGAAGAGAGCAAGAAATGGACGTGGTATAGATGGAGTACAGAGGAGCAGAGATACACGGAGAAATCAATGATTGATATGATGCTGACAAACGACAAGAGAATCTTCGAGGATGTGAAAAGTGTGCCCACAATATCCCTAGACTCGGACCATAGAATGGTACTGGGGAAATTGAGGTGGAAGTCAGGGAATAAACCAAGAAGGAAAGTAAGAGAAAGATACTGTTTGGAGAAACTGAGAGAGGAGGGAGTTAAAGAAGAATTTAATGAAAGAATTACTCAGGAATATGAAAGAAGGTCAATAGAACAGGAAACTGTGGAAGAGAGCTGGGAAACCTTTAGGGAAGAAGTAGATCGAGTTGCAAGTGAAATAATGGGAAAAAAAAAATCGGAGGAGGAAGAAAGAAGAGGACGGTATGGTGGAATGAGGAGGTTAGGAATGCCGTGAAACTCAAGAACAAGGAATATAGGAAATGGATGAAAACAAGAACAGAGGAAAATAGAAGAGAATATGTGAGAGCGAGAAATCATGCAGAAGATGTGAAAAGAAGAAATAAAGATTCCACATGGATCAGAATAGGAAGAGAATTGAAGGAAGATATGCAGGGGACAAGAAAACTTGTATATGGAATGGCCAAGAACATGAAAGCAAGTAAAGAACCAGAAACACATGTGGTTTTGAATAAAGAGGGAGAACCGCTTCTGGAGGAGACAGAGGTAGCGGAAAGATGGAGAGAGTATTTTGAGGAATTGCTGAATGTACAGGAAGAGGAGGAGGAGGAGGTGGAAATAATGGAGGCACCCCCTAGAGAAAGACAAGGACTAGAGGAAACCAGATTGATTCAGTTAGAAGAGGTGAGAGAGGCAATTAAAATGTTAAGAAACGGGAAAAGTGCAGGATACGATGGACTCAGTAACGAGTTATTCAAGACAGGGGACGGAATGACTAAGTGGTTAACATTGATATTCAACAAGGTATGGGAAGAAGGAAAAATACCAACAGAATGGAGGAAAGCAGTAATCTGCCCAATACATAAAAAGGGAGATAGAAGAGAATGTGGAAATTATAGAGGTATAGTGTTGTTAATAGGAGCGAGTAAGATATACGAAAGGATCTTGGAGAAAAGATTGAGGATGAAGGTTGAAGATAAAATTGGAAAATGGCAACATGGTTTTAGACCAGGTAAAAGCACGACATACTTGATATTCCATATGAAGATGCTGACGGAGAAAAACATAGAATGGAACAAGAAAGCGTTTGTAACATTCATTGACTTAGAAAAAGCTTTCGATAGAATAAAAAGGGAAAGACTGTGGAGAGTATTAGAGGACCCAGCGTACAACATTCCTGAGAAATTATCAACAGCTATTAAGAGCATGTACGAAAAGCCTATAAATATGGTCAGAGGAGGAGTAGGCGAGAAATGGTTTGGAGTGAAAACCGGGGTGAGGCAGGGCAGTGTATTGTCACCATTGCTTTTCGCACTGTACCTGGACAGCTGCCTTAAAAGAATATGCATAAGAGAGAATAGAGAAGACACACTGGTATACGCGGATGATGCGGCAGTGATAACATCAAGAACTGAGGATCTTCAGGAAGCTGTGAATAGGTGGAATGATGTGTTGAAATCTATGGGCATGAAAATAAACAGTGAGAAAACAGAAGTAATGGTAATAGCTAGGGAGAGAGAAGAGATAGTTGTGAACATAGAGGGGACTAGACTTAAGCAGGCGAGAAAATTTAAATATTTGGGTGTGGTGTTCGGCGAAGAGGGAAGACAGGAGGACGAACTGAGGGAGAGAATAGGAAGATTCTCAAAGAATGTGGGAATGCTGTATCCGTTACTAAAGGAGAGAGGAATACCAACCGAAGTGAAAGTACTAATTTATAAAACAATACTCAGACCGATATTGTTGTACGGTTCAGAATGTTGGGCAATGAATAGAGTGCATAAGAGCAGAATCGAGGCCGCGGAAATGAGAGTACTCAGAGTCATCAGGGGAGTATCACTGAGAGATAGGATGAGGAGTGAACTGGTGAGAGAGGAACTTGGGGTGGAATCAATTTTGGAATGCATAGAAAGAAACCAACTGAGATGGTTTGGTCACGTGAAGAGAATGGTGGACGGAGAGAGATGCTGGAATGAAGGAATGAAGACCAGAAGGAAGGAGACCGGCGGGAAGACCAAGGAAGAGATGGATGGAGGCGGTAGAAGAAGCCATACAACGAAGGAACAAGACACTGGAAGAGGTGGAAGACAACCGAATGTTTGAGGACAGAAATGCGTGGAGAAGATTTTGGAGGAGTAGCACCCGACAGGCGCCAGCCTACCGGTTTGGATGGTGATGATATATATTGTCGTGTGTGTGTTTGATATAAAAAATAATATATATATATATATATATATATATATATATATATATATATATATATATATATATATATATATATATATATATATATATATATATATATATATATATATATATATATATATATATATATATATATATATATATATAGCAAAATAATTTATGGGGAGATTGTGTTAAAAATTGGGGGAGTGTGTGTGTGTGTGTGGGGGGAGGGGAGAGGGTTTGGGGTAATTTTAAATTGATTGCCTTATAAATATGTTGGAAATTATTTACAGTTCATTAAACTTTCAGTAAAGGTTTTGTTCGTAAGGCACCCT
Source organism: Armadillidium nasatum (assembly GCA_009176605.1). NCBI lineage: Eukaryota > Metazoa > Arthropoda > Malacostraca > Isopoda > Armadillidiidae > Armadillidium > Armadillidium nasatum. The sequence goes on along the minus strand of SEYY01011423.1, from coordinate 16,467 downwards.
TTCTACTGATATATATATATATATATATATATATATATATATATATATATATATATATATATATATATATATATATATATATATATATATATATATATATATATATATATATATATATATATATATATATATATATATATATATATATATATATATATATATATATATATATATATATATATATCGTAATCACAGTAACCATAAGGCTTATTTACAAACGTTAATTTCCAATGAAAATACAGAAAAAAAATATATATTAAATAAAACAATAAATTTTAAATAAATTTATATAGAATAATAAAGTGTTCGAATCATGTGAGTTTCACCGTCCAAGGTTTTTATCGTTTTAAGTATGTTAGTGTACGATTTTCAAGACAAATTTGTCTGCGTAATTTTATTTCTATAGTTGTCTCGATTTTATATATTATATCTATAAAAATATTTTACCACAATTAGGTTAGGTTAGGTTAGGTTAGGTTAGGTTAGGTTAGGTTAGTTGGGTTAGGTTAGGTTAGTTTAGTTGGATTGTGAAACCGACAAGTACCAAATTTTGTTAATAGAACGCAAGTTTTCGAAAGACATGACGAGTCTATCATCTTTTAAGTGTGTTAAATAATAATAAAAAAAAGTACCAAAACTTGTGTTAAGAAAGAGTAAATTAGAAGACATTACGTCCCATTATTTAATTAAAAAAAATTCTTCTTTTAACATTAAGTCAGTTAGGAAATTTATCCAAAGGAGGACGCTCATCGTGTCTTATTAATCAAAATTCTTTATATTTTTTCTGAATAAATTTTCCATAGATTTTCTTCTTTTTGATCTCACTGATCTTGAGCATCAGTTCCACATTTCCTCAAATTTCTACTATGATCTTCATTAATCTTGGTGGCGATACAAGGAAGAGTTTTTGCTCTTCCACCCTTGAAGCATATCTTTGGTGAGTCATTCTTCTATTATGGTCTGGTGTTGTTCCAGTGTACACCTCATAACATATCCCATCTGGAATTTTATACACTTTAGCTTGTATGTCCAAAGGCCATTCTCCCTTGTCGTGAAGAATGTTCCTCAACTGAAAGTGGTGTGTGAATTCTACACCCAAGTTAACATCCTGTGAGGAGAGAACGTCCTTACTTTGTTCATACTGCATGAGAATAATTATGTTTTTAAATTCTCTCTTCTCAGTGTGTTCTAATTAATAATTCTTTTCCGAGGAAAACAGAATATTCTTAGGATACCCCAAATTTTGAAAGATATTTTCTATTTTTCATAATTCTTTGTCCACACTTTGTCTGTTGCATTTCTGAATGCTCTTAAGAAAAACCCTTTCACCACTTCTCTTTTTGTATCCATTAAATTGGACAAAATAAATAAATGAAATTAAGAAAAAAATAAAAAAAACATTTGTGTATAGTTATTGATGTGTGTCTCTTTTCTATAGATTTAGAAAGGCAATTTATTTCCACAATTTCTCCAGCCACTCGTCAGTAGTACATCCAGGAACGGCAAATGAACCTTTTCTCTCTCTTTCATCTACGAGGTGAACTTTAAAGATTAGACACACCAAAAAAAATCGCGATTTTTCTCACAGACACCAATCATTTGTCCTCTTTGAAACTCTGCAATCTAGGACATACCCTCTTTCAATAGGGCTTTGCCCGTGAGTGGTGGTAACGTCTTTCATATTTACGCATTCTTCCTTTCTGCTGTTATATATATATATATATATATATATATATATATATATATATATATATATATATATATATATATATATATATATATATATATATATATATATATATATATATATATATATATATATATATATATTTTTATTTTTTTTTTAATAGTAAAGTGTCGTAAACATTCACACGAATAATTAATTTTATTGTGATAATAAAAATAGCTATTTTAGAACAATTTATTCCTGCGATTGAATAATAGTGGGCGTAATGAGGGCGTTATGAAGCAGGGAAGCGCAATTGATAGAGGTCAGTAATGTATTATTAATTTAACTATAATTTGAAGCTTTAAATATTGATCACATTCATTTGCATATACGCAATTACACCTATACTCACAGAGACATACACACACACACACACACACACACACACACACACACACACACACACACACACATATATATATATATATATATATATATATATATATATATATATATATATATATATATATATATATATATATATATATATATATATTTATATATATGATATTAATGATCTGACTGTCGTCGAGAGTGGATGTGCTTGGAAGCAGATGGGAAGAAGATAAGTTATGAACATCATAAGGAAGGCAGAAGAGAGAAGATGAGAAAAGAGAAGAGAGAGAGGAGAAGAGAAGGAAAGAGAGGGCTACGAGATCATCTTCCTAAGATTGCATAGTTTGTTTAGTTCATGCTTGAAGAATGGAATTGACCAAAGTTAAACAAAGGAAAAAATTTGTTCCTCCGATATATTATTTCAGTATTTTTTTTGAAAGTAAATTAAGAAGTTTAGTAAAAAAAATTTAAATATGTGGTGAAGCAACATATCTTTCGGTATTACGTACTTTCTGCAGTTAAATGGACAATTAAATATTAAAAGAAGAAAATGAGTTGGGATATAGTTAACTTTTGGTCGATTAAGGATGGTGGCTATTTCGACGCAGTCAGGACAAATGAAGAATAGTTCTTCTCATGGTTATAGAGGCTGGGAACCCTTTATAACCGGTTTTTCTCCCTTCCCTGCAGGAATACAAATAATTTCTTTAGCCGACACCACCCTACATCATACGGGATATGGTGTAGAGTTATATTTTATAATATTATATTATATATATAATATATTAATTATATATATATATATATTAATATATATATATATATATATATATAATTATTATATATATATATTTATATTATATATATATATATATATATATATATAGTATATAGTTCTAAACTACTCTTTAGATTAGAACTTCTCAAACTGGCGATATCGATCCAAAAGGGAGTCTTCAGAGAGCCCGGGGTTCGCGATCCAAAAGTGGGCTTTGATAGAGTCTAGGGGTGTCGCGACCCAAAAGTAGGTTTTGAGAGAACCCTGGTGGGGGTCGCGGCCCAAAATTAAGTTTTGAGAGAGGCTAGTTGGTGACGTGGTCCAAAAGTGCATTTTGAGAAAACCCAGTGGGATCGCGACCCAAAAGTGGGTTTTGATAGAGTCTAGGAGGGTCGCGACCCAAATTTTTTTATATTATTTTGGTAAAATGGAAAAGTGTGTCAGACTGAGAAAAATTTGAGGAGACTTGCATTAAATCTAGTCTCAAACTGACAGTCTTTGAGATTTTGATGGTGATATATATATATATATATATATATATATATATATATATATATATATATATATATATATATATATATATATATATATATATATATATATATATATATATATATATATATATATATATATATATATATATATATATATATATATATATACACACACACACAGAAGTGTTAAAAAATGTCATAGCAAAATTTTTTAGTACAGAAAAAGACATATTACTTAGAAAGTTTCTTCGCTAATTTATTTTTTAATAAGAAAATAGCTGTAAAAAATTGCTACATTTGTCCCAACGAATTTTTGGGACAATATTTGGAGTGAATATATTGAAGGAATGTGAGAAGGTTACAAGCTCAAATTCCAGTTTCGCGTTATAATATATTTCCATTGTTTTTTAATATAGAATTATGACGATGATCTCCCCCTTTCCCTCCCTTCCCCTCCCCTTTCCCTCCTCCTTCCACTCCTCATTCCCTTTCCTCCCCTTTTCCTCCTCCTTTCCCTCCTCCTTCCCCTCCCCCTCTCCTCCCCTCCCTTATCCCTTCTCCTTTCTTCCTTTCCCCCTCCCCTCCCTTCTCCCTTTCACCCTCCCCTTCCCCTTAACCTCCCCCTCTGCCCATCTTTCAACATACTATTTGGAAAATAAAAGTATTTACATTTGTAGTGAATGACGTGCGAGGGCGTTCATTTGATTTCAGTTTTAATCACTTTTGTTTTTGTTTTTTAAAAACAAGTTTTAATTTTCTGAATGTTTTAAGGAAAACTATTTTAATTTCATTTTTTGAATTTCTTCACCACCAAAATCCATTTCAAATACTTTAAAATAAAAAAATACCGTTCTCATTCACTTTTTTCTTTTCTCTCTCTCTCTCTCTCTCTCTCTCTCTCTCTCTCTCTCTCTCTCTCTCTCTCTCTCTCTCTCTCTCTCTCTCTCTCTCTCTCTCTCTCTCTCTCTCTCTCTAGCTCTCATCTACATACATACTATATATCATACATACATATCTATATCTATATATATATATATATATATATATATATATATATATATATATATATATATATATATATATATATATATATATATATATATATATATATATATATATTATATATATATAATTTAGGATGTATTTTATCAGGGCGAATATGAAATGCTTCCGCAAAATGTTAAAGAAATATATTTATCTTGACAAGGAACAGACATGGTGTGATAAATTCCTTGATTGAGAAAGTTATATTTTATATATATATATATTATATATATATATATATATATATATATATATATATATATATATATATATATATATATTATATATATATATATATATAATATATATATATATATATATATATAATATATATGAGTGGCAGCAGAGAGAGGTATTGGGTGTGTTATTAATAGTAAGAAGAACCCCACTACACACTCATGTCCTAGCTAGATTTGGATACTTTTTAGATAAGTAATGAAATGATATATCGTTTGCTGTAAAGTATCGGAACGTACAGGTTGCCAGATTCAGCTCCTCTTCAACAGAATCTGGCACCTGTCAAAGAAAATAGATAAATTCACTGAGTTTGAGAATGATTTTTATTTCGGTTTCTCAGATCAATTGTATTTTATGTCAGGCTTATGGTCAAACCATTAGAAAGTTTGAAATGTTTTTGGTAAAAGGGGTTGAAATCAATAGAAAAATGGACGGTAGTTTTGTTGCTTAAATTGAATGTTGTGTAAGAAAATCATCAGGAAACGGTATAGAGATATTTTAGCTTGATAGTTACCATGAGACGATAACTAAAATATTAAGAATTGAGAAACTCTGACGGAGTACAGAGTATAGAGAAGGAGTATGGAAAATTCCTGAAGGTTTAAAAGGTATTTGAGGATGTGGACAGGGGATGGATAAAGTGTAAGTCAACATCAGAGAAGCGGGAATCAAAATCTTGGAGCAACTTTAATGAGAAGCGTGAATGAAACTGAAGAAAGTTGGACAGATCCCTTATGGCCAGGAGTACAAGAGATTTAAAGCTTAATATTTGTCAACTTTGTTAACTGACTCGTGTCATTTTAGCGATAGTTTAATTTCAACATAAAACATTTGCATATTTTTATTTAATTTCAAATAAAAACTGCAAACTTGTTACAGGAAAGAAGCGTAAAACAATAAGAATTGAATAAACCAGTAATTATAAATTGAAATAAATTACCCTTGAACCCACAATTCCGGACCAGGGAACGAAGGTTTTGAGTGTTTGGTTACTAATCTTCGCTGCAAGAATAAAATGGACAGTATTTAATGCATAACACATGAAGAGTATTATTTGATGCTAGGTAAACATAATTTCTAATTAATCATATCTTGACACCTTACCGCAATTTAAAAAAAATATTTATATATTGGATATCTAATTTCCGTGGCATAACGGTTCATTAAATGAGTCACGTGTTTGAATGCGCAGTTTCGATACCTGATGAGGTTTCTAAGGAGAAACTTCTTAGAAATATTCCCCCCCCCACGGTTTTTTCAGCAATTGCGCGTAATGTTGGATTTTTAAGTACCTTCCTGACCATTTTTTTTGGAGGTTTACGGATCCCCCACGGAGCCCTTCCCCAGATTCGTACCAAATTCAGACTGGTTAAACATCAAAAAACAGGTTCAGGAAAGAGAGTGAGGTGAACGTAGGAATGCTGCGAGCTCAGGTATCCTCCTGTCTTCGAATTTAAGGGGTTCAGTGGGCCTCACGGTAGACCCTTGTGTCCATTTTCGATGGATTGAATCACCCAAAATGGTATCAGGAATATATATATATATATATATATATATATATATATATATATATATATATATATATATATATATATATATATATATATATATATATATATATATATATATATATATTGTTTTTGCCTGCGTATAATAGACTTTGCCAAGCACAGCAATAATACGTACCTTACCTTATCGCACTTACTTATTTTTAATAACAGCACTAAGTTTGTGCGCCACACCTAACCGCCACTTGTATGAGTGTGTTTGTTTGTGCATTGGTGTGCGTACATGCGTGCTTGTGTATGTGTGTGTGTGTTGTGTTAAGGGAAAGCAAACCAATACAAAGGCAAAGGCAAGATTAAAGAAATTTTTTTTTTATATATATTTTCACATCGTAACTTCAAATTTTCTTTTTGCTTTTCCCCGAATTTGAATAGGTATTGAATCGAGGACGAGGCTTTTCAATAACTTTTTATTCCCCCCTCCTCTCCCCCCCCCAAAAAAAGGAAAAAAAATGCCCCCCCCCCCAAGAAAAAGGAAAAAAACCTTTTAATACAGTTATATATATATATATATATATATATATATATATATATATATATATATATATATATATATATATATATATATATATATATATATAATATATATATATATATATATATATATATATATATATATATATAACTGAATATGGATATAGATAGCTTCCGGTCGATAAAGGATGGATATTTCGACGCAGTTAGGAAAAATGAAGAATAGTTCTTCGTATGGTCCTAGAGGCTGGGAACCCTTTTAAACAGTTTTCCTCTATTCACCACTTACGGTTGCAGGAATACGAATACTTTCTGCAGTAGACACTACCCTGCATCATGTGGGATATGATGTAGAGCAGTGATGGAGAACTAGTGACCCTCGAGTCACGAACTGAGCCACCATCAACTCTTCAGTGACCCACTAGACGAGCAGGAAATTCACAATGTTTTGTTCAAATGCGACGATAAACTTATAAAAATCAATTATATAAAATTAAATAATAACGAAACATTTCTGAAATAGTTTATACACCTACGCCATACCTATGTATTGATTAAACTCTTTGCAGTTTATCAGTTGTCATTGCTTAAGTGTTAATGTCTACTCCTTTCTTTTGCGATAGTGATAACTTTAGTTTGTGGTAATTTTAGTGTGTTTGTAAATTACAACCAATCCATCCATGAACTATTTAAAATCAATCGCCAGGAATCGCCTTGGTATGGATACGATAAGGTGACCGATTTTTTTAGAGGGTAAATCTGGACGGATAATAGTATCTTATCTAACTTTTGTTTTAAATTAGATAGCAAAAATGTATTTTTTTTGTAAAATGTCCTTGACAAATGAACCATATGACTTCGGTTTTGAAAACAACAATCGTATTTCTTCTTTATATTAAAAATCACCCTTCTTTATACATCCCTTAAAACCCCTTACGAGCAGGGTATTTTTCAGTGTTCAGAAGCGTCCCGAATTTTGGTCAGAAAAATATGGTCACCTTAGGATACGACGAGTACTGCTTGCGTTAAGATTAAGACAACAAAATATGAACCTCGAATTAAAGCATTGGCTAATAAAAAGCATCAACAAGTCTCTCATTAAAAATATATTAGTAAATATATGTGTGACCTGACCTATTTATGTTTCTAATTTTTATATGTACTCAAAGTGACCCGCAACTACTATAAAGGTTAGCCATCGCTGTTGTAGAGTGTAAGCTATTATATATATATATATATATATATATATATATATATATATATATATATATATTAATATATATATATATATATATATATATATATATATATATATATATATATATATATATATATATATAAAAGGTTTTCATTTGAGTTCTTAATATATTCATAAGAACGAATGTTCTTGACTTCCTTGTCCAACCTTTTGACCTTCTTTGATAGATTGTTTGACCTTGTTGATCTTCTTTAATGGATTTTTGACTTTGTTGAACTTCTTTGATAGATGTTTGACCTTTTGGACTTTGATGATTTCATATTTTATTTAAAAATTAATGTATGTTGAGGGGAATAATACACGAGAATTTTTGATATATCTTTTTTAAATGATTTTAAAATGTTAGTACTAGAGTCCTTCATATTGTTTTTTACGTGTTGGATTTCGCATTAGTAGGACAATAGGACCTAATAATAGTCTTACGTTGATAGTTTTCCTTTTTAGTAAATATGTAAAACTGAATTTATAAATATTTGGTTGAAAGTAATTATATTTTTACTTGATTAAGACCAATTCTATCTTCAGAGGAGTTCGAAAGTATGTTTTCAGTTTAGAACTACTTTTACCTACTGTCTAATAAATAAAAAAAAATTTACAGGGCTTTTGTAATGAAATATGTTTTTTATAATAGAAATACCCTTACATTCAACCTAATATATAAAGACCCTTTGTATTCAGCCAAATATAAACACGCTTGGTATTCAGCCTAATATATAGACACGCTTGGTATTCTGCCTAATATGTAAATACACTTGGTATTCAGCCTATTTATAAACACACTTGGTATTCAGCCTATATATAAACACCCTTGGTAATCAGCTTAATATATCAATACGCTTGCTATTCAACCTAATATATAAACACGCTTGGTATTCAGACTAATATATAAACACGCTTGGTATTCAGCCTAATAAACAAGCACGCTTGGTGATTAGCCTAATATATAAACACGCTTGGTATTCAGTCTAATTTATAAATACGCTTGATGTTCATCCTAATTTATAAACACACTTGGTATTCAGCCTAATATACTATATAAACACACTTGGCATCTAGCCTAATATATAAACACGCTTTGTATTGAGCCTAATATATAAACACGCTTGGTAATTAGCGTAATATTTAATCAGCTTGAGAGAGGTTGTAATTCTGAAATATGATTTCAAAATACTTAACCATCACTCTGTCTAATAAATAAACAAGTTGTGTAGGAAACATTTTGCAGAAATATCTCTTTAGGATCCTTTCCTCACTCTTAGTCTAAGATTTAATGAAAAAGCGAGCTTTGTAGAATATGCGGAAATGTTTCTAAGACAGAACAACTTTTCCAATCTCCTTAAAAATGAGCAATATTTGTAGAACTTTCAAGTTGAAATTAGCACTCGAAATAGTTCTGTCTTCATTTTCAGTGTGATAAGAAAAGGAATCTCTTTAATACGTTTTAAAGAGAGAACTTTCATTGGCTTCAATACCCAGTCTTTATAAGCTTTGTAGAACCTTTGTACAAATCTTATGTTTTATCCTATTTGCTTTACTTGTCCTAATTGCTCTACTTTTCTTCTCGCTCCCCTCTCGCCCTCCTCTCGCTCCCTCTCGTCACTTCTCACTCCCTCTCGTCCCTTCTCACTCCCTCTCGTCCCTTCTCGGCCCTCTCCCCTCTCTCTAACTTTTCGCACTACAGCTTCTTCTCCTTTTAATAACATAAGAGCAAAGTTTTCTCTATATCTTTACGTTTCCATTAATCTTCATCCGGTGAGGTCACCAAGATTACGTAAATGAACATCCATTTCTTTCTCAGACAGGACTGGGTTTCCATTTCGCATCTCATAAATGGAATGGATGGAAGAAAAACTTTGGTAAAATAAAAATTTTCAAAGCTTTCTTGCTTGTGGGTAACATGGGAAAGATGTTAGATGTGCAACTGATTTACCAAATTTATTCCCCCCCTCCCCAATCTCTCTCTCTCTCTCTCTCTCTCTCTCTCTCTCTCTCTCTCTCTCTCTCTCTCTCTCTCTCTCTCTCTCTCTCTCTCTCTCTCTCTCCTCTATCTCTCTCTCTCTCCTCCTCTCTCTATTCTCTCTCTCTCTCTGTCCCTTCTCTCTCTCTCTCTCTCATCTCTTCTCTCTCTTCTCTCTCTCTCTCTCTTCACCTCTATCTTATCTCTCTATTATATATAGTATATATATATATATATATATATTATATATAATATATTATATATTTTATATAATATATAATATATAATATATATATATTATAAGTTTAAAACTGTATTAAAAGGTTTTTCCTTTTTCTTGGGGGGGGGGGCATTTCCTTTTTTTGGGGGGGGAGAGGAGGGAATAAAAAGTTATTGAAAAGCCTCGTCCTCGATTCAATACCTATTCAAATTCGGGGAAAAGCAAAAAGAAAATTTGAAGTTACGATGTTGAAATAAAGATTAAAAAAAATTTCTTTAATCTTGCCTTTGCCTTTGTATTGGTTTGCTTTCCCTTAACACAACACACACACACATACACAGCACGCATGTACGCACACCAATGCACAAACAAACACACTCATACAAGTGGCGGTTAGGTGTGGCGCACAAACTTAGTGCTGTTATTAAAAATAAGTAAGTGCGATAAGGTAAGGTACGTATTATTGCTGTGCTTGGCAAAGTCTATTATACGCAGGCAAATACGATAGTTATATATATATTATAGTAGATATATTTATAAATTATATATACTACTATATATTATATATATATATATATATATATATCTATATATATGTATTATATATATTATATATATGTTATTAATATATATATATATATATGTTATAGTATTAGTGTATGCTATCTTTTATATTTCTTACTCCGCTAATATATTCTCAATAAGTCACTAAATAACTGCATAATTGGAGCGCTGATTCAATCCATCGAAAATGACACAAGGTCTACCGTCTTAGTAACCCACTGTAAACCCAATTTAATATGCGATAAGAATCAGGAGAAGATAAATCCTGAAGTAACGCTAAATAATAGACATCCAATCGTCACCACCATCTCATATCTTTCCTGAAATACCTGATTATTTGCGGATGTTCAATAACCTCTAAAGCTTGTTTATACTTTCTTGGTACGCGAATTCTTGAGGTAAGTAGTGGCTTACCTGTGGCGTATCTATCTATTCTATGGGCGTAATCCGTTATCTAACCTCCACAAAATAATCATGGTACTCTATAGCCATAGCGTACTTGCATCACACTATTCTACGCTGCAACTTGTCTTGTGACATAAAAACTGCTGGGGGGGGGATATTCCTACAAGGATATAGTTAATTCTCCTTCTTAGATAAATCATCATCAGGTTAAATTATTCAGAAACTTGCTCGAGCCTATTCAAACACGTGATCTCCATTTAATTGAACGTATATATGTCCACTGGAATATTAGATATTCCATAATATATAAAAATATTTTTCTTTTAAATTGCTATATATAGGTAAGGTGTCAAGATCTGATTAATTTAGAAATTATGTTTACCTAGCATCAAATAATACTCTTCATGTGTATGCATTAAATACTGTCCATTTTATTCTTGCAGCGAAGATTAGTAACCTAACACTCAAAACCTTCGTTCCCTGGTCCGGAATTGTGGGTTCAACGGTAATTTATTTCAATTTATAATTACTGGTTTATTCAATTCTTATTATTTTACGCTTCTTTCCTGTAACAAGTTTGCAGTTTTTATACGAAATTAAATAAAAATATGCAAATGTTTTATGTTGAAATTAAACTATCTCGCTTAAATGATCATCGAGATGTCAGATTAAACAAAGTTGACAAATTATAAAGCTTTAAATCTTCATGTTACTACTTAGGCCCTATATAAGGGATTCTGTCCTCAAACTTCTGCATTTCATTCACGCTTTCTCATTAAAGTTGCTCCGAAAGTTTAGATTTCACCGCTTGCTTCATGATGTACTATACACTTTATCCATCCCCTAGTCCACTTCCTACAATAATACTTTTAATACACTTCTAGCGAATTTTACTCCATACTTACTCCTATTACTCTATACTTACTTTAACTTCTCCGCATCAGAGTTTCTCATTCTATACTTTATGATTTATTCTTTCTTACATTAGGTAACATTAATCCCAACTTATAAAAATCTACTTCATTACCTGTATTCCTCATGATTGAGTAATTTTCTTACACAAACAATTCAATTATTAATACAACATAAAAACTTATCTCACGTATTATATTCTCTGATGTTTTGCTATTTGATTATAGTTCTAACCCCTTTTACCAAAAACATTCCAATACCTTTCTAGATGGTGTTGACAATATACCAGCTGACCATAAAATCCCAATGTTCAGTGCATGAACTGAAATCTCCCCGGAACCTTTAACAAACAGATCGTTCTCAACCTCAAGCGTTTATTTTAACTATTTCCTATTTAGTTCCCCCATACTTCCACCAGCTAAAAAACTAAATTAATATACATATTCAATTATTCATATTATCTAATAAAATAAAGATATATCTAATCCAGAATTTGATAAACTAATGTGAGTCAGTAATGTTAGATTAGTGAGTATCTTCTTATACTAAATAAATACATACAACCCTCAAAAAATTATAACCATCCTCTAGTGCATACTCCCACTAACTAAGTTAATAATTATAATAATTAAATAATATAATATTTAAGCAATAATTTAATAAAAATAATAAAGAAATATTAAATAATAGAATTTTATATACATATTATATTATAATTTAAGTAACAATTATAATAATTAAGTAAATTAATATAATTAAATAATAATATTAATAATTAAAATATTATAATATTGGAAATAATAATATGATCTAGTAATTAAATATTTTTTATATATTATATATTAATTAATATATATATAATATATCTAAATGTTAATTTTTACTTTGGTACGACTTTATTCTAAATAATAGATTAAGATATATTATCCCAAAAATTATAAATCCCCTTTCTACCAATCAAAGGATAAATTTATTCTCCCACCACTTATTCATTATCGTGCCGCATCTGATCCTCCATAAGTATAATAATATTAATTTCTACTTCTATACATATATTATTTGCGAATACTATTTAATCCGACTCTCCTGATAATATTATCCATCTACTGGTATTTTAAATTATTATATATATATATTTAAATTAGAAATTATTATATAACAATATTTTTATTTATTACACAAAAGAATACATTATAATAGAAATTATATATATATAATTTCAAACGCACCTTACTTATTCTGGAAAACTTGCTGATATTCTTATTTAAAAATAAATAAATTAAATTATATATATATATATTAATATTAATACTATATTATATATATATATATTATTTTTTTTTTTTTTTTTTTATATATATATATATATGGAATATATATATATATAGTTTAATTATATTATATTATATATATATAGTAAGAGTATATATATAATATAGATATATAGATATATAGATAAGATAGATATATATATAATCGAACATTGAAGTTTTGAAAAGATTTATCGAGTTATGAGTATATGTAAATATATATAAGTATTTATATAATATATTTATAACTTATTATATGTAATTATTAATTATAATGGCCTATTATTATGTGGATATATAATATATTTTATTAACCTCTATTAATTATGTATATCCAAAAAAATAGTTATTCACCAGAAGAAATTGAATGTGCACCGGAGTACGTAAGGAGTTAAATAACCGGATAGTATAGAGATATCGTACCATAAAAATGACTTGGAACTACCTATGACAACTCGCAATAAATATAATGAACTAAGTAATATTAATGATAGTATCTAGTAATTGTTAATAATGATATATTATACATATATTATATATATTAGATATATTTTATATATTAATATATATATTATATATATAATATACCTATATATAATATTAATTAATAATAATATATATTATATATATAATATAATATTACTAATATAATATTTAAGAGAAAGAGAGATAGAGAGAATATATATAAAGAAATTAATATATATATATATAAAAAGATAGATAGAATATATTATATATATATAGTATATTACATATTTTATTATAATTATAATAGAGGTAGATATATAGTTATATTCTATATATAATAAAGATATATTATATATATATATGGATAATACGTTGCTGTTACTAGAATCCAGAATGTGGAAGGTTTGAGCTACTCGCTGTTGACGGCCAGGATGAACGACCAGTAGTTTGCGAAGACTCTGACTTTACAGAAGAAAATAATTTACTTAAATCTGATGAGAGAGACGAGAGAGAGGCAGACTTAAATAGATGATAGAGGAAGATGAGTTGAGAGGTATAGATTAATAGAGAGAGAGAAAGAGAGAGAGAAAGTTAAGAGTACTTAGATTGATGATTTGAGAGAGAGAGACGTCATGATGGATGCAGAAGATGAGAGATTCTGATAAAGAGATATAACTTATGTTTTCCATTGCGATAGAATCCTATGAGGAGAAAAAAGAATGGTAGACACGGTATTATTTTTTATTCTTAGTATTTGAAATGGATTGTCATTGAATGAGAAATTCCCATAATAATGTATATTAAATTAGTATTTCCATTGTAAATCATATTCTTATGATAATTATCATCACATTGTGTCTTTTTAAAAACAAAAACTAAAAGTGATTAAACTGAAATTTCAAAGATAACCGCCCCTTCGCATGTCTTCACTACCACCATAATTATTTAAAATCTTTTATTCCCCAATAGATGTTGAAAAAGATGGCAGAGGGTGGCTCGAGGTGTATATACAAGGGAAAGGCGCAATAGAGATTGAATGTTTAGAAGGAGGGAAAGGATATAATGAATGAAAATTCAAAGGAGTAAGCGTGGAGAGCGGAATTAAAGGGAGGGGAGGAGGAAGAAGGTGGTAAACACGAAATCAAGTATGTGAGGCTTTGCTCAAACTTTGCTGAGTGGAGTGGAGAATAGAGAGAGTCAACGCGAGGATAAGACGTTATGGGGATAGGGACTATAAGGTCGATATGGGTAGTGGTCGTGTAAATCAGTAATGAGGAGTGGAAGGAGGGAAAGGGGAAGGGGGAGATCATCGTCATAATTCTATATTAAAAAACAATGGAAATATATTATAACGCGAAACTGGAATTTGAGTTTGTGACCTCACATTCCTTCAATATATTCACTCCAAATATTGTCCCAAAAATTCGTTGGGACAAATGTAGCAATTTTTTACAGCTTTTTTCTTATTAAAAAATAAATTAGCGAAGAAACTTTCTAAGTAATATGTCTTTTTCTGTACTGAAAATTTTGCTATGACATTTTTTAACACTTCTGTGTGTGTGTGTGCACTGTATATTATATATTTATAATAATAGAATATTTAACAATATAATTAATTAATTATATTAATATATATATATATATGTATATATATATATTTTATTACTACCATTCACTGATCAGGAATCATTGTGTACCATACATTCAATTCCTGTTTAGATATTAACCATTATTTTTTATAGGTTATATAGGTTATATATATATCACCAGTATCACCATCAAATCATCAGAAGGACTGTCAGTTTGAGACAGATTAATGCCAAGTCCTCGCTCAAATATGCTCAGTCTGACACACTTTTCCATTTTACCAAAATAATAAAAAAAATTTGGGTCGCGACCCTCCTAGACTCTATCAAAACCCACTTTTGGGTCGCGATCCCACTGGGTTTTCTCAAAATGCACTTTTGGACCACGTCACCAACTAGCCTCTCTCAAAACTTAATTTTGGGCCGCGATCCCCACCAGGGTTCTCTCAAAACCTACTTTTGGGTCGCGACACCCCTAGACTCTATCAAAGCCCACTTTTGGATCGCGAACCCCGGGCTCTCTGAAGACTCCCTTTTGGATCGATATCGCCAGTTTGAGAAGTTCTAATCTAAAGAGTAGTTTAGAACTATATATATATAGTGTAGTTACCCAAAATATAAAATAACGTTTTCTTTAAATGTAAAAATTATTTTTTACTCTAAATGTGAACCGAGAGATTAACTTTAGTAGTATGTGTTCATTCTCTGTGTTTTATATTATAATAAGAAATCCATATCAGCTAAAACCTCCTTATGTTGTAATGATAAAAATGATTTCTTTTAGTAAAAAAAATAATATTATAAATATATAAAAATATAACTATTAATTAAAAAAATAAAACATATAAAATATAGTGTAAATTGTAAAATATTAACATAACAAAATATTAATTGATTCTAGCACTCTTTAGGACCTAATTCTCCCACCAAAACTATTTTACCGCCAAATATGAATTAAGGTAAAACCATTATAAAAAAAACTATTATAAAATTTAAAATATATTTAAAAAAAAAAAAAAAAAAAAAAAAAAAAAAAAAAAAAAAAAAAAAAAAAAAAAAAAAAAAAAAAAAAAAAAAAAAAAAAAAAAAAAAAAAAAAAAAAAAAAAAAAAAAAAAAAAAAAAAAAAAAT